>JAQOTM010000124.1:111426-215426 GCA_029168755.2 Tillandsia fasciculata | reverse complement strand
ATCGATGATTTCAGCGATTCGGCACACTTCGACATTCCTCTTTTGGTGGCTTTTTCCGTGGTAGTTTCGTCCGCGGGCTCCCCTAAGCTGCCCCGAAGAAGTTTTTAGCCAATTTTTGCGGCAGCGTTTCAACGAGATGTAGACCTTCGTTTCCCGTATTTACCATTTCCCTCCATTTCGAGTTTTTATTGGGTTTTTCGAAGCATCTTTAGACACCCCTTTTCAACGATAATTTCTGGACAGCGGAGGAGAGATCTCGCCTTTTCTCAACCTACGGGTGTCGGAACTGGGAGTTAAAGGACTCGATTTGCATCTACACTTCGCGAGGATCGCAGCCGTGATTTTTCTGAAATTTTTGGAGAAATTTTCGTAGGTGAAAAATTGTAGTTTTTGGGACTGTTGCGCAAACAGCAAATGCAGAATTTCTGGGACTAAAATTTTACACTGTGTTCGACTCTTATTACAATTTTCGCCGAGATTTTGGAGTTTTGCGAGGAAAGGGGAAGTTGAAACTTTTCATCACAATCAAGGTGAGCATTTTCCTTTTTAGCCCTGGATAGAAATTTTGCTCGAATTCACATCTACGTCATTGTGACGCGCCCGCTGATTTTTGCACTACATTGTTGGACAGCACTTCATCGTTTTACTCACCACCGTCGATTCGGGAGGAGTTTTTGGGAGATTTTGGATTCGTTGAGACCGTAGACGCTGGGGGAACGAGTGTCACGCCCCGGGGTCGAAACTGCGACCCGAGCTCGCTAACAGATCCGCCGCCCATACGGTGAACCCCGTATAGACGAAGCGTCTAATCTGCAAAAGATAGATACTACAGCTATACAAATATCAGAGCTGAAAGTAAAAGCTGAAATAAAATATATACAACTCAAAATCCTCACCAAAAGTACATAAGTCTCTCTCAGCAATGAAGGAAAAGTACAACTCTATACCTCACTACAAGGTCTCTCAACAAAAAACTCTCAAAATAATAAGGGTACATCTACTCTCTGGACGACGACTGGTACGGATCTAGCTCGCAACTCCCTTACCTCGATCTGAAGAAGCAGCAGCTGGAGCAACAGGAACAGGAGCAGACGTCTCTAGGGAAAAAGACACCACGATGGGTGTGAGAACTACATCTCACAGTAGTTCTCAGTGGGTGCCGTCAACAAGCCAACGGTCTGCCCACTAAGTCTACTAGAGGCATGAAGTAACAAATAAAATACTAAAGGAAAGAGCTGGAAAGGAATAACCCTACAGCTACTATGCCCCTATCTAGATGCTCAAAAAGTGGAACAGATGATAACATGGTGCATCTACTATCCCTCAACTCAGATCACCCAATCTACCTGACTGCCTCCTCGGGTCCAGTCAAACCTGCGCCTACCAACTACCGTTACATCCCGGAGGACCGGACTGACGTAGGGTGTCACGCCCCGAGTCCGCCAATTTGTACGGTTCGGGCACGCCAACAGACCCGCCAATCGGGTAAAACCTTTTTCTACCCGAAAGGAACGGTAACATCCATAATAACACAACAAGTGTATGCGGAAGCTCAATATCAGAGTACTAAAAATCACTATAAATTTAAACTTTCATTGCAACAAACTAATGCGGAAATGAAAGCATACAGGAGTGAACCATAAATTAAACTTATTACACTTTACAATTCTGAACTTGCAAATAAATTATTACATTTTCTTTACATAATTCCTCACCATACAAGGTTCACTCAAGAAATATATAGAAAGGGATACCTCTGCTAGACCCTCTAGGTCACTATGCTGCTGGGCCCTTGCCCCTGTCGTATGCCTCGCTGTCGTCTGCATCTGATCTGTCTCGACCGCTGCATCCATTCCCAAACTTGTGGGGGGTCACCCAAGGGGTGTGAGAACTCCGACAGAGTTCCCAGTGGGTTCAACCACCGAGAAAAAGTGTCCTACACCACTTGGTCCAATGGAAGCAATAATAATAGTGCTAGGAAACTAAAATCCTCAATATCAAAATGCTGCTATGCAATATAATATATCACTGCACTATACTATCTGTGTCTAATCACCAACCATCACTACTCTGTCTAGCCACACTAGGCTGCTAAGCACCAACTCGGCCACTATGCCGCTGTATATAGGGTCAAACTAACCCGGCCACCTTGGCCACTCTAATTTCTCTTTATTCTTTAAATTCTGGTGCTTTAGTTCAAGTTAACCCTCAGAAATTCTTATCCAACGGGCCCCAGCCCGGTAGTCCTGCTACCATAAGATAAGATTTCTAAGGTTGCCGATAACACCCGCAAGTGTTACCCCGCCCAACGGGGAACTTGTCCTACGGGTCACTGCCCGGGAGAGGGACACTGCCCTTAGCTCCGACAAGGCTATTTTACCCCCGAAGGTACGCTCGTTTTATCTTTATATTTTCTTTCTTTTCTTTTCTTTTTCTTTCTCTTTTTGCTTTAGTTCTTAGCCTCTTTGCCTTTGAACACTTGCTTTTCTTTCTTATTCGAGCTTATAGCTCCCTTTTGCCACTGGCAAATCTCTTTCTTTTCCTTTGAGCATTTAGCTCTTTGCTTTCACTTTAAGCCTTTCGAAAGTACCTCGTCCGACGGGTCACTGCCCAGGGAGCCCTGCTCCACTTGACGAGTCTCAAATTCGAAGGCGCCATTTACATTTTCTTTATACTTTTTAGCCACTTTTAGCTTGCTTTTAACTTTGCCTTTTTACAACTTTTTACCTCTTATCCTAGGTCTCGCCATAAGGATAACTAGAGAGTCTCCTGGACTCTTAAAATTTCTCTTTTATTTCTTTAACTCAAATTGAAGTTAAAGTTATTATCCATTTGCCCAGACACCCTATGACTTTCTAGGGTTGTATTTGTTTAATTCTTTAACCTTGGGATCTCATCCCCCTTTCATGATTCCTCACTGAATCCTAGAGTTAACTTAACTCTATTTTCCAATTTCACTTTTAACTTAGAGTTAAACTGACTCTAATTTCCTGTTTTCCCTTTCATGTCTCCATACTTGATCCACCTTTTCCATCTTGTGATTCCTTACTGAATCTTAGAGTTAACTTAACTCTATTTTTCTGTTCCACCTTTAACTTAGAGTTACACTGACTCTAATCTCCTGTTCCACTTTATCTTAGAGTTACACTGACTCTAATTTCCTGTCTGTGAGTTTAAACTCCTCTGGATCACCTTAGGTTCCCTTTACCTAAGTTCCATGTCATACTCATCCTAGAGTTCCTTGACTCTATGTTGATCACTAGTTCTCCTTAGGTTTCCTTTACCTAAGTTCCATGTCACATATGTCCTAGAGTTCCCTGACTCTATGTTGATCACTCTATCCAGTGTCCTTAGGTTATCTCCTAAGACAATGCCACTCGTTAATTCCTAGGATAACTCCTAAGTTTGATGTCACTCGTCAAACCCTAAACTAGGTTTTCTCCTAGTCTTACTACCAACAAGTTCTGTTCCCTTATGTCACATGATTCCTAGGGTTGTACCCTAACATGATCACAGTCATCACATAATTATCCATTTCTATACATGCAATTATTTCTTATCCATCATAAAATAATATTTAACCTCTAAGTCCTTTTGCACATGAAAATGAATTATCTCCTTTTGGCAACCGACAGTTGCATTTTTTTATCTGTGTCCATCTACACATACAAGTTTATCCCCTATTGTGGATAAATCATAAATGTCGCTTTTCCTCTAAATTTCTCTACACATGCATATATATCATCTGTTATGGGCAACCAACAGTTGCACTTTTCATCTGTGATCCTCTAAACATGCAATCTTAATCATAATTACCTAACGCCTCTAACAGGCTACTATCATGCTTCTAGATCAAAAAGCAAGGGAGCAAGGGGAGAGGTCACCCAATTTCGGCAGAATCCCCCACCTTGTGGAGTTCGAAGTCCTCTTCATATCTGTACACTTGATCCACCCCTTTTGCCGTCCTCCAATGCCTCCTAATGGCCGGCAGCACTGGTGGTTGGCCTCCGCGCGGCTCCACTTGGTACCTCGAGTTTGCACGCGGAGGGGAGCATGCCTCGCTGAAGGGTCGCACACTAGGCGGTGCACGTCCCTCAGGCCCTGCACGCAAAACGGTGTACACTGTTAGTGACAGCACGCTAAACGGTGCGCGACAACACGACCTGCACGTGAAACGGAGCATATACCTCAAATTGGCACGCAAAACGGTGCACGCCCCACCGTAAGGGTGTACGCGGAGCAGTACACGTTTGTTTAGTTCTGCACGCAAAACGAGACGCATCGTTAGAGCCGGTACGTAAAACGATGCGCGATAACGCGAACTGTACGCGAAACGGTGCACATACCTCGAAACTGCACACCAAACGGTGCACATTCGACTGTGGGGTTGCACGCAAAACGGTGCACCTTTGTTTGGTCCTGAACATAACACGAGATACATTATTAGAATCTACACGTAAAACTGTGCGCGATAACACGAACGGCACGCAAAACGGTGCACGTACCTCGAAACTGCACGCAAAACGGTGCAACTTTAACTGTAGGGTTGCACGCAAAACGATGCATACTTTTCTGACCCTGCACGCAAAACGGAGCATATCGTTAGAGTCTGCTCAACAAACGGTGTCCGCTAATTCAACCTGCGCGCAAAACGGAACACTTACCTCGTGTCGGCACGCAAAACGAGACGCGTCAAAAATGCCCGCAAAACTCGAGCAGTAAGACGGCGCATAAATTTTGGGTCCCTAACATATATGTGGCAAAGGGGTCAAACCCATAGTCCAAAAGGAAGTGTAGAAACTGTGCCGAAAATACCACAAAAATACGATAAACGGCCTACCTTGACGACATCGCGTAGTCTATTTGGCTCTTCGGAGCAATTTTGCGCGCTCCACGAAGCCCACGACGCCTCGCCGCACACTCCCCAACCTCCTCCCTCACTCTCCCTCGCTCTCGGTTGAAGAAGAAACGAAGAAGGAGAAGAAGCGGTTTGCGGGGAGGAAGAAGAAGGAGAAAAGAAGAAAAAGGGAGAGGGGGTGGTCCACGGTGCACGGTGCACCGTGGACCGGCCGGTGCACCCCACCCACCGGGTGCACCCGGCCCACCACACAAAATGGGCGGCCGCGTGGCCGCATCAACGCGCGCCACGCGGCCGCGCATTCCTGCGCAGAGGCGCGTGACACGCGCCCGTTACACGGGCGCGATCACGCGCCTGCGCGTGAAGCGCCAACAGGGGTCCGCCACGTGGCGGCCCCCCTGTGGCCCGCGCAGAGGGCGCACTGCGCACCTGACGCGCGCCGCGCGTCAGGTCACATCAGCCGCGGACCTCGGGTTCCGTGCCACGCGGAACAGTGCCGCGACGCCTCGATTTGCGTGCCGCTTTGCCTCGAAAAGCGCGCACGCCTACCGGACTCCAAATCCAACAAATAAATAGTCCATCCTTAGCGATTTCGCGCGCTGAGTCCAGAAACGAAGTCCGTTTCTCCAAATTCTCGTCCGATAATTTGTCGAATTCCCCGGATAGCCCACTGATCCGGTTTTCCACGCGGGTCCAATTTTAAAGCCCAATTTGCCGAATTGCAAACTCTAAAATTCCCCGGAGGCGCCCAGAGAGGAATTATTCAATCCCACTTCGCCCGGGCCCAATTTAATTTCGACAACACGCGAAATCCCTTCTGAACACGCGACGGGTCCTCTAATGACCCACGCGATCCCTTTTTAAGCCCGGTTTCCAACGCTTGTGCCCAAGTTGCACCGCAATTCCATTTCTTGGGCCCAACACGCGTCCAATCACGGTCAAGGCCACCGAAAGTTACCGAACCACCAGCAAACCCTATGCTGGGGATTTCGGGACTCTTTTTGATTTGACAAAAGTCCCCCTGTCCTTGAATTCGCTGGCGGAGCCCGTCCTCTCAATCCGGGTGTCTGATCAACGCGAAACTTTTACTGTGGCCTTAAAACACATTTACGGAGCTCCCGTAATTTTCTCGGAATTTTCCGAGACTGTGAATTTTCCACTAAAAATCTGGGCCCCTTTCTCAAATAAGATTCTAGCTATCTTATTTTAATCTCGATTTGGGCCCAATTCGTTTCCAGGTCATCCTGGACTTTTCTAACTCAATAAAAATAGTATTCCTACCATTTTTATTTACATTGGTTTATATACCAAGTTCCGGTTCACTACATAGGGCGTCTGTAGCTGCCAACGCTCGGCCAGCCAGAGGGACTGTGTCGACAAGTCGCGATACAAAAGTAACAAATTCACCCCGGGCGTGGCTCTCGAGGGGCGCGACCCCCCGAGGAAAAGGTATCCGCGCACTCTGTCGCTCAGGTGGCACTGCAGGCTATAGTCCAAAATCCACGCACACGCTCTGAACGGAAAGACTCAGTCCTCAAACATCTCGCACAACAGTCGGAGCACTCTCGACGATTCAGCTGATCAGCTCTCACGAAACACGAGACACTAGCCTCTCCAACAATTCACAGCACAAAACACACTGGCTGGAGATACTCCACAGCCAGGATCAACCGACCACTCAGGGCTAACTAAACTGGACGGACAACACTCAACGACCGGGACAACCGTCAACCCCGACGGTTCCCAACAACAGAACATCAACCCAACCTGCAGACTCACTGACAGGATAAACTCCACAACAGACACAATAAAGGGTCCAGGAACCCCGAAAGACTAGAACCTACAACCCTAATCAAACAAGAACAGGCTCTAGGCATAGCCTCTCGTTGTTCTCATCCCAAAGAAAAAGGCAGCCCTTGAACCCAGACCACTCGAATCATCTCGAGTGGTTAAATTTATAGGAAAAAGGTGATATTTCTTACTGAAAGCCACTTGATCTGGAAAAAAATCTATTTTTAATGATTTTTAGTTCTTTTTAGGAAAACAGTTGAAAACAAGTTTTATATCCAAACCTCGAAGAGCTAATGCCTTCGTCTAATCAAACAAGAACAGACTCGGCGACCCTACGATGCTTGGAAGAAAACATTTGGTTGACTAAAATCATAGGTGTGTCCAAAAAGGTTCTGGGTTCAAGGTCCTGCTGACATTGGTATACAGTTGCCACTATCACAGCGGCGACAATAAAACAAGAAACCAAACATCCCGGGACCGCCGTCTACCCAAACGGCTCCCGCCACAGATGAACAACCAACTACATCTACCAGACTCCACTCTGCTCCCAAGCACGAGTGTAAAATGCATCCCACACTAAAAGAATCCCGACCACTCGACCCACTACCCAGGCGAGTAACACTATGTCCAGGAAAGAAAAGAAGTGTGGATGTCTAAAGCAGAATAAACCTAGCCCAAGTTGGAGTTTTCTACTGGTCTGGCTACACATGCAGCATATGACGTAGGTGCTAAGTCAAGTTCCAAGATAACAATAATTTTACAGATAGTAGGAAACAAAAGATCGCATGATCATCAAATAACTCTAGAATTATCAGCTATCACATTCTAGCATGCTACACAAGAATATCACTATCATGCATGGTCCTACTATAGCAGATTTAATGCACATTCCATCAATCTTGGAGACAGGGCCACCCACCTGAGAACGCTAACTGTCCAAGGTTCCACAGCTGAAAATACCAGGAGCAACAACCTTCACTAATCCTCAACACCAACGGGTTCACAAACACCGCAAATACCCCTGGGTACAACAAAAAGTCCAAGGTTACACTTTAATCCTCAAATTGCCCAAATAAGTTACAATCTGAATTCAGCCACAAAGATGTCACTTTTTCACCTAAAACAATGCTCCAAAATTTCCAATAAAAATACTGCTGCGATCCTCGCGTCGAGACCTTCGAAACGGGTACCTGCACGTCCAATTCCGAGCCCCGTAGGCCGAGTTACAAATTCCACAACAGAGGGTGCGCAAAAGCTCACAATCACACAACTGTAATACTCTACACAGTAAATGGGAAAGCAGTATACCTACTGGCAAGCCTCAGAAAAATACCAAAAAATACGATGATAATCCTCACGACGAGTTGATGCAAAAAGTGTACAGGCTCGTCTCGATCCGACTCGAGTGCGGAGATAAAATTCCGACAAGGGGCTGCTGTCCAAAAACTCCACCAGCAAAACAGCGGCTTAGAAATGTCTCGAAAACTATGCCACGAACTCAGAATCCAGCAAGGTGATCAACAAGAAAGTCGAAGATGTACCTCTCGTGAATCCAACGCCACAAAAATCGTCCAAAAATACTGTCGGAGTAGCTCTGTGGACCTCTCAGACTGAAATGCAACGATAACGGGCCTCCGATGAAAGATCGTCGCCCGCGCTACGATGCCGAAATCGTCGACGCCGCGGCTTCTAAAAATTCCGGGCCTCTGCCAGAAGATGCGCAACACGAAGATCTCCAACTTTGCTGAAGGGTCCAAGGGCAGTGGAGCTCGGGAAAAGCTTCAAACTCGGGGTGAAAAGGGCCTTAAATAGGCCTAGCCCGAAAAAAAAAATCCAGCATTGGACTTTTGGCCCAAATTCGGGCGCCCGAAAATATTAGGGCTACTACAGTAACGGGCCTGGCCCGTTAATGTGCACGCCCGAATTCACCACAGGCCGCCACGTGGCCCAGCCGCGCTCCCCGCGCCCGGCGCACGCGCGCCCTCGAACCGCGCGGCGCCACGTGTCCCGACAGCCAGGCGGTGCACGGCTGCACCCGGCCAACCGCGGGGCACCAGTGGCCCCCCCACGTCGCCCAGCAGCGCCCACGTGCGCGGCCGCGCCGCCGCCGCGGCCCGTGTTGGTCACACATCCAGAGGCAGCCGCCGCCCGTCGCGTGGACCGCGCGCACCAGGACCCGCCAACCAAAAGCCACCACGTGTCCACCCCTGGTCCACCGTGCACCAGCTCAAAGTCCGTGGACCCGCGCCTACAGCACGGCCACTCACAAGTTGCCACGTGTCCTGCCCCACGGTGCACGCCAGCTGTGTGGACCGCGCGCCCGCGCGCCTGCCCGCGCGGCTGCCGGCGCCCGCGCGCCTGCACGCGGCCGCTCTGCCGCCTGCCCGAGCCCGCGCCGCCGCACTCCGCCGCCGCAGCCCGCTGGCGCTGGAACAGTACTAGCTGCCTCGAATTCGTGCCGGGTCATCCGAGCTCCGAAAAAATTCAAGTAAATAGTCCATCTTGACCGTTTTCGCGCGCTGAATCCAAATCCGATGTCCGTTTGGCCCAATTCCACTTCTAAAATTCCTCAAAATTTTCCGAAAAAGTAAACTTGATCCATTTTTTCATGCCGGGTCAAATCCTTGGTTCCAATACGCGCGCAAAAACCTCAATCACCCAATATGGACCTCCTGGTACGCAATCTTGCTCCCATTTCACCAGGAATCCCTTTTCGGGGCCCGACACGTGCACTAACACTCCCAGAAACCACTAATCCATCAATAAGCCTTTAAGTGGGGATTCGGGTCCTCACATCCTCCCCTATTAAAAGAAAGTTTCGTCCTCGAAACTAACACGGCTCAAAAGGGAGTCTCCAAGCCAAAGGTAAGCATCCATCAACACAGTCTCCAACTCCCCAGTCGCTACACACTTTCCACAAAGCGAGACCAAAGCTAGAAAAAACCTCAAGAATTCCAAAAACTAGGGACAAAGAAGAACAGCCAACTCTACTTGTCCAAACTACACGAATTACGCCACAAAACCAACAGGAAAGGTAAGGGCCCCACCAGCAGGAAAGTCATCAACCCCCAACTCTCAATTTAGAAAACAGCTGAAATTAACGAAAAGTTTGAAAATTTCGAAAGACCAGTGCCCTCGCCCCAATCAAACAAGAACAGGTTCGGGCACCTTCTCCATTTCTTGAGTAGCCTTTCGAAGCTTTCGTCCTGTTCGTAAATTTCAGCGCAAGGGCGATGTTACGGCTTTTTGGTGTTGGCATATTTCGTGAGTCAAGTCAGTGAGTTGAGTCGGAGTCTTAAAGGGATCAAATTATCAAATCAGCCTTCGAAGACTCATTGAAGATTCAACATGAGCCCAAGTCAACTCTCAGGTATGATTAAATATAGATCATGATGATTAAAGTTCGTTTATAATCATTGGAAATAGGAAATTAATGAAAACCGGTTTAGACTTGGTTTTAGGAACTTAGTTTTAACTTACAACTTGTTTTAAGTTTGGATTCCGGTACTTGGTTTGTTTTGGATAAAGTTTATCTTGGAAAAATCAGTTTTCACATTGAGTACCGGAACCACACTTGAAGTTCCTCAAACCCGACACAGAATTTTCTGAAATTTGTATTGCGTACCGGAACACAGACTCGCGTACCGGAACACAATAGAAAAATCTGTGTTTTGCACCATTGAGTACCGGAACACAATATTTGGTACCGGTACACAATGTTGCCTCGGGAAAAGTTTCCTAAACCGACTCTAATTCGTTTCCAAGGGTTATAAATAGATACTTAGGGTTTCTCGACTAGGAGACCAATACCGAAAACACTCGAGAGCAACCCTAGAGGCTAGGTTTTTATCGTTCTTCTCTTTAGCCTCTTTTAGGTCAATTCGACGGTTCTTCCAAGATCTATCTTTTGTCGAATTGATCTAAACTTTGCTTAGAATTTCTTTCTACGGTTCTTCAATGATAATCTAAGCAAAGGATCACCATCGAAGCCTATATTTCTTTATCGGCTGAGTTTGCGTCGTGGATTCGACGTAGCACCGTGGATTCGGTGTGTTGAAGGCGTTTCGTGGATTCGAAACGTGTGCTCGTGGATTCGAGTGGCGTTCGTGGATTCGAACGTGTGCAGTGGACGTGCAATCGGTGGAGCGCAAGGTCCGAAGAACTTGAAGGAGGGGTCGAGTCCGTGGAGTCGGTAATCACCTTGTTATTCTTCAATTCTTAGTGGATTGTTATTGCGTGTTGGTCCCGTGGTTTTTCTCCTGGATTGGAGTTTCCACGTAAATCTCGGTGTGTGTTTTTTATTTTCCGCATTGGTTTTTATTTTGCACTGAGATTTGATTTTTTAAATATTACACCTATTCACCCCCCTCTAGGTGTTTGATAGTACCTATTTAGATCCTTGTGGATCCTTAAAAAACTACAATTGGTATCAGAGCGGGTTTTAGGTTTATCTATCATGTTGGGTGAAAGTGGTAATATTTTTAGACCTCCTCTTTTTGATGGGACCAATTATGCATATTGGAAAGTGCGGATGAGAGCTTTTCTCATCTCAATTGATGAGCGTGTTTGGCAAACCGTGGAATACGGTTGGGTGCATCCGGTTGAGGAAGTAGGAAATTCTACTACCCCAAAACCTCGCTCTAGATGGTCTAAAGAGGAAATCGAAAGATCTTCTTACAATGGGAAAGGTATGAACGCTTTATATAATTCTCTTTCCTCGACTGAGTTTACAAGAATTTCCGCGTGTGAAACCGCGAAGGAAATTTGGGATATTCTCAAAATTACACATGAGGGTACTAATCTTGTAAAAATTCAAAAGCTCCAGATGCTTACAAGTCAATTTGACTCTATTCATATGGAAGAGCATGAATTGTTTACAGATTATTACACTAGACTTCAAGATGTAATTAATACATGTGCTAATTTAGGAGAAAAGATCCCGGAGTCGAAAATTGTAAGAAAGATACTTCGGACTCTTCCGGAACGGTTTAGGGCAAAGGTTACCGCCATTGAAACCGTTAGTCATCCGGATGAGATGAGTGTAGAGGAATTAGTAGGTGCTTTACAAACTTATGAGATGACTTTTCCTACTAATCAAATTTCTTCCAAGTCTTCTTCTAAGCTTACAGGTATTGCATTCAAATCAACAAAGGAAGAAGATGGCGAATCGAGTTCCGACGATGAAATCTCTTTTGCCGATTTTGAAGAACAATTGGCGCGGATCACAAAGAAATTTCGTCGGAAATTTTGGAAGAATCGAACCGATGGATCTTCATCCACGAAACCATCTAAAGGATCATCGGGTTCTAAATCCTCTAAACTCAAGGGTGTTGCAAAACCTTCTAAAGAAAAAGAAAAAGATGATTTCGAAGGAGAAATCCAATGTTATCGATGCAAAGGCTACGGCCATATTTCAACGGATTGTCCTTCTAAGAAATCATACAAAAAGAAGGCTTTGCAAGCAAAAACTTGGGACGATTCTAGTTTCGATGAATCGACCTCAAGTGAAGAGGAAAAAGAAAAAATTGTTGCTTTTCATGCCTCTCAAATTCCCTCTTCTAATTTGTGCTTATCATCTTTAGTCACTGACTCTATTCCTTTGATTTTGCATGAAACATCAACATCCGGAGGAGAGTCATCAAGTGAGGGGGAGTCGGACGAAGAAGAACTCGTTGAGGCATACCAACAACTTCTTGCGGAATCGAAGAAGATGGCCAAGCATATCAAGAAGTTGAGGAAGCAACGACTTGAGTTCAAGACGAGAATCAAGCTTTAAAGATCAAACTTCATGATCTCGAGGAGGAACAAGGACGTTTATTGGATAACAATAAAATCCTCCAAGAAAAGTTAAACCAATCGGAGACAAACGCAAAATCATATATGGACAAGATTGGTTTTCTTGAAAAGCAGTTTGAGGAGATTCATGTCACCAACCAAGCTTTGACCAAGCAAGTTCATGAACTTAAATCCGACATACAAAGGCTTTCAACCGGTTCCAAGAAACTAGAAAGTATGTCCGGATTAGGTCAAACAAGCAAGGTTGGTTTGGGATTTAAAAAGGACCAAACTGTGCATGCTTCAAGTTCCACAATGAAATTGAAAGGAAAAACTTGTCACCTATGTGGACTTGAAGGACATTTGGTGAAGAATTGCCCGAAAAAGAGAAAGAAGAGTCCTTCGGCAACTTCATCTACGGAGCGAACTCAACGGAATCAAAAGACACATCAAGTCAAAGGAGTTCACTCAACCCACCAAAGGTCCGAGCCACAACATCAATCATACAAGTGGATCATTGCGAGGCAAAGACCTAAGGTGGACCAACAGTCAAAGCGGACAACCCCCGGCCACAACGAATCAAGACAACCCAAAATCCAGCGATTTTGGATTCGGAAAGGTGATATCTTTCCTTGTCTTAAGTTCTAAATAGCTTATGACTGTATGTAATGCTTTGATTGGTTTTCCTTTCATATTTTTCTTAATCTTTGCATTACATGTTTTCAATGCTTTTCGTTTTTATGTTTTGTTGAACAAAAGGGTTTTAACGAACAAGTGCATTGAATATAAAAAGGCTTCACGTTCATTCACTCCAATTTAATTTTATATGGATTATCAACTTTACTCCATAATCATAATCTTGAAGATACTTCATTATAGGAGTTTTTGATAGTTATAAGCATCAAATTTTAGAAATCATGTGTGATCTTTAGATGCTTAATCTATCTCGGTTGTGTGAATTCATTGTGATAAACGTGAGACAACCGATAGACTAAAATTTGGGATTTAATTCTTTCACGTAAGAGATTGCCTTCTTACAAAGGTAAATAAATGAATTGTAAAAGATGTGGAAAGAGTTACATCCGAAAGGAGTGTGAAAACTACCACCACATGTTGGAAAGAAATACCACATGTTTTTGGATGCGTGATAAATTTTTTTTTTTTTTTTTGAGAAAATCTTTAGTTGAAGCATTCGGAGATTTAAATTCAAAGTTCTTATTTTGAACAATCTCCTGGTTGGTATAAGGTGGAATAGTTAAAAAAAAAGAAGGATGCTCAAAGAGCCACCCTTAGGTAATTTAGTGCTTATCTCAATTTGAAAGGGTAGAATTCAAAATTGATGTCATTTGGAAAATCTCCGTAAGTCATCTTTGTAAATCCGTTACATCTTGATAGAGTTTGGATCTCAAGATTATTTTTGATGACTTGTGTTTGATGAATATAACATGAAAAACTGTTTATAATGTTTTATCTTTGTTTTTCATGATTTAGGAGTAAATCTTTTTAATTCTGTGAAATTAATTGGATTGAATGGCATCTGTGTGAATTCGTTGTTTAAAGCACTTAAATTGATTTCTTGATGGAATACAAATCGGTATTCGAAAAGATTCCAAAATTTGGATTTATTTCAAGAAATTCTTGTCTTTTTGGCTCTGGTGTACCCGTACTTGAATTTTAGTACCGGAACCAAAATTCCGGATCAAAAACCCAATCCGGATCCCGAATCATGAAAATCCCTGTTTTTCACTTGAGTACCGGTACTCCATGTTTAGTACCGGAACTACCTTTGCGGATCCGGATCAGAGGGATTTTTCAGTCCGGAACCCGAACGAAGTTTTTTCAGGATTTTGCATTACGTACCGGTACGCGATTTACTGGTACCGGTACGCGGACTGGATTGCATTATATACCGGAATCCAAGTTTTTTTTTCAATTTCTCCCATTTCAAAACACTCCCTCTCTCTCTCTAAAACATCTCTAAGGGTATTCTCTTCAAGATCAAGAGATTTGTTGCTCTCATTTGTAAGTTTTTTCATGAATCTTGCTTTCTTTTACTTCAAAACCCTAGTTCTTAGGTTTTGATGTTGTTTTTAGAGATTTTTGAATAGATCTTTGCTTCTAATGAAATCTCTTGCATAAATTACCCTTAACTCATGTTTAGAACATATATGGTACATCTCTATGCAATTAGATTCAGGTTTTCATGCTTATATGATTGAATCTAACATTTACATATGTTCTTGACATAGAAAAAATTGAGAATTAGGGCTTTCAATGTAAATGGTTTTTAAATGATGAATCATCAATTGTGACATGTTTAGAATGTTTCTTAGACATGTTTAAACCTTCCTATACGATCAAATCATAGTGCATTGTGTTCTTTGTAGGAAATGGCGTTTTCATGGCTACTTGCACTGGTGATTTTGATGGCCACTGGAAGTGGACGTGGTCGCGGTTCTGGAAAGAAGAAGGCGACTAAACGATCACGAGATGAAGGGACGACAAGCTCAGATTCTGAACATTCCTCAGATTATGAAGAAGAAACGGTTCAAGGAAAGGGGAAAGCACCTATGGCTCCAAGGAAAAAGAAGGGTGCGGATTCTCCTCCGCGTAGAAGTACCGGTGGACCGGTAATACGCGACCGCTCTCAACGGAGATCTAATGTTGATGAAAGTGAACAGCATGTAAGTGCAAAACGCCGTGCCAGATTTGCAAACCGTACATGCATTGGAGAGCGTCACGTGAATTTCAACGAGCTATGTCGTGAGGTGCCAAACTTTGTGAGGCTTTTGGAACAAAGTCACATTCGGCCACTTGGCAGAGTCCAACCAAAGATGGGTTTTTGTGTTGAGATCATCAGGGAATTTTATATGAGAGCTAACATACTCCAAAAGGACCATGACACAGGGGCTTTCATTATTGAAACAACAGTTAGAGGCGTCAAATTTGACATTACTCCAGCAGTAATTGGGGCAAACCTCGGGCTAGCTGTTGATACTTCTGGTCTTTACTACACAGATGGTGATTTCCAGCATGACACCCATTGGGACATTGTTGTGGATTCAATTTGCAAGTCAGGGACACACACAAATAGGTCATATGTTGAATCAAAAGACCTAAAACCAGAATATCACATTTTGTCCTTAATCGTCTGCTACAATTTATTGCCTACAATGGGGACCAAAAGGATTCGATGGGATCCTACTTCTCTTTTTCCTTGGTCACCCGGAAAGTGCAAATGGAATCAACATCAACATTCCATTCTTAATTTGGCAGCAAATGGTACATGTTATTGAGGGATCAAGACAACGTGACCTTCTACCGTATCCAATCCTGATTACTCGTATTCTGGAAGACCACGGTGTTGACATTTCTTGTACCAAATTTGATTACGGCTTAGGCTCAATTGATGGAATCACGTTAGCCAAGTCAGTTAGCACTTTGAAGACATTTGGGCATACAAAGGGCTACGCAAGCGAAGCGACTCCGAGTGCACCGCCTCGCCAAGAATCTCCTGAACCAAATGAAGAGGTAACTCTCCAAACTCTAAAGAAAAGGATGGAGCAAGGCTTCAAGAAAATCGAGGATGGTTTAAAGAAGATCTTCGATATCCTTGGGTGCAAACACGATGATGTGGTCACTGGAGCAACTGCACCGAGTACATCGCATGGACCTACATCACATGAGGATGATGATGATTCAGATCAGGATGAGTGATTTCTTTTCCTTCTTGTTTTTGCTTTTTAGTTTCTTTTCACTTTGTGATGAACAAGAACTCTAATGGGCATGTAACTAAGAACTTATCCTTCTAGTATGTTTCTTTTTGTCTATTTTGACTATTTGACAATTTGTGACAAAAATGGGGAGAGCAGAAAATAATGATCGTATCACAAAGGGGGAGAACATAAATACTCAAGACAGGGGGAGAACATGGAGAACATGGAGAACTGTTGGAGATGCTCAAGATAGGGGAGATAAAGAAAAGATTGAAAGAGCCACAAAACAAATGAACCAAAAGGAAGACGAATCAAATGTAGGATTTTAATTTCTAACGACTAACGTTTGATTTTGTTTGGAGTTTTGTTTTGCAGGAATTACATCACTTTAAGACTCCAAGTTCAAAGTCATAGAGTATGTTCTAGGACTGTTTGGTTCAGATGTAATTTTGTATTTATTGGATCTTTCACGCAAAGAAAATCAATGTTTTGGTGATAACATTGAATTTTGAATTTTTGGTTTAAGATGAGTGACTCGAGCGTTTTTATGTATTTTTGGGTTTTGTCACGAAATTGCCAAAGGGCGAGATTGTTACGGCTTTTTGGTGTTGGCATATTTCGTGAGTCAAGTCAGTGAGTTGAGTCGGAGTCTTAAAGGGATCAAATTGTCAAATCAGCCTTCGAAGACTCATTGAAGATTCAACATGAGCCCAAGTCAACTCTCAGGTATGATTAAATATAGATCATGGTGATTAAAGTTCGTTTATAATCATTGGAAATAGGAAATTAATGAATACCGGTTTAGACTTGGTTTTAGGAACTTGGTTTTAACTTACAACTTGTTTTAAGTTTGGATTCCGGTACTTGGTTTGTTTTGGATAAAGTTTATCTTGGAAAAATCAGTTTTTACATTGAGTACCGGAACCACACTTGAAGTTCCTCAAACCCGACACAGAATTTTCTGAAATTTGTATTGCGTACCGGAACACAGACTCGCGTACCGGAACACAATAGAAAAATCTGTGTTTTGCACCATTGAGTACCGGAACACAATATTTGGTACCGGTACACAATGTTGCCTCGGGAAAAGTTTCCTAAACCGACTCTAATTCGTTTCCAAGGGCTATAAATAGATAGTTAGGGTTTCTCGACTATGGAGACCAATACCGAAAACACTCGAGAGCAACCCTAGAGGCTAGTTTTTATCTTTCTGCTCTTTAGCCTCTTTTAGGTCAATTCGACGGTTCTTCCAAGATCTCTCTTTTGTCGAATTGATCTAAACTTTGCTTAGAATTTCTTTCTACGGTTCTTCAATGATAATCTAAGCAAAGGATCACCATCGAAGCCTATATTTCTTTATCGGCTGAGTTTGCGTCGTGGATTCGACGTAGCACCGTGGATTCGGTGTGTTGAAGGCGTTTCGTGGATTCGAAACGTGTGCTCGTGGATTCGAGTGGCGTTCGTGGATTCGAACGTGTGCAGTGGACGTGCAATCGGTGGAGCGCTAGGTCCGAAGAACTTGAAGGAGGGGTCGAGTCCGTGGAGTCGGTAATCACCTTGTTATTCTTCAATTCTTAGTGAATTGTTATTGCGTGTTGGTCCCGTGGTTTTTCTCCTAGATTGGAGTTTCCACGTAAATCTTGGTGTGCTATTTTTATTTTCCGCATTGATTTTTATTTTGCACTGAGATTTGATTTTTAAATATTACACCTATTCACCCCCCTCTAGGTGTTTGATAGTACCTATTTAGATCCTGGTGGATCCTTAAAAAACCTACAGGCGAGAAAAAGGGAGAGAAGTGTTGATGCCGTTCCTGTTGTGGCTACAAAAACGGAAGCTATGATCTATCCGTGCCCCTAAAAACACAACCCTATCCGTGACCCCTAGATACACAACCTCTAGTCCTACGTGTGATGACTTGGATCTCCGCAGAACTTCTGCAGTGTGTTTGGCAGCTCTTGGGGGCCTGTACTGTGTATTTGAGGTGTTTGTGCACTAATTGGACATAAGTGATGGACTCTAGACTTAAAATGGATCACGTGGGTAATCGGAGGACCCCGTCGAATGTTTAGAAGTTGTTTCGCGCAAAACGGATATCAAAATTAGACTCAGCATGAAATTTGGATTAAAAACACCTTTTCGGATGCCTTCGGCAATTTTTAGAAGGGGAATTTGGAAAAACGGATGGTGGATTTCGATTCAGCACGCGAAAACGATAAAAATGGGCTATTTACTTATATTTTTCGGAGCCCGGACGACTTGGCACGATTTTCGAGGCAGCTGGGTACTGTTCCGGCCGGCCGGGCATCGCCGGCGGTGGCGGGCAGCGGCGGAGCCCGGCGGAGCAGGCGCGGGCAGGCGGCGGAGCATGCGCAGGCAGGCGCGCGGGCGCGAGCAGGCGCGCGGTGCAGCGGGCAGGCACGCGCGGCGCAGCGGGAAGAGGAGGACACGTGGCATCTTGTGGTTGGCTGGTCTTCGTACGCCAGGTGCACACCGCACAGCGGAGCAGGTGACCGGGGCAGGTGGCCGTACGGCGGGCAGGTGGCCGTACGGCGGGCAGGTGGCCGTACGGCGGGCAGGTGACCGTACGGCGTGGCAGCGTTGACGATTGGGCGCGCCACGCGTCAGCACGGGATTGGGCCACGTGGCGCGATCGCAGCGGCTGGCTCCGCTGTGCGCTGTGCGGTGTGCCACATGGCGCTCAGGGATTGGTCCGTTTTGGTGTTTGCTATTTTGGGACACGTGGCGCTGCAAGGATGTTTCGGGCTCGACGGTTTGGGGTGCATTTTGGGGTCCCTGTAGCAGCCCGAATCATTCGGGCACCCGAAAAATAGGACACAGATGGTATTTTAGCAATTGTTTGGTTTGGGCTATATATAGCTCCTCTTGGGCCGCGGATTTGAGCCCTTTCCCGAGCCCATCTTCAGCTGAGGCTTGAAGAGAAATTGATCATCATCCTATTCTCCATCTACTGAGGGATTTCCAAATTTTTCGGAAGCCTCGATATGCGCGCTTTCTACGACGCGGCGCACTGCGACGTTTCTTGGATTTTGGCTTTCCCCGTCACTTTTCGGTCCGCGAAGCACCCTGGATCACCCCGATGATATTTTGAGCTGATTTTTGTGGCAGCGCGTTCATGAGAGGTACGCCTTCGATTCTCGTGTTGATCACTTCATCTCGATTTGAGTTTTTGGCATGGTTTATGAGGCATCTCTAAGCCACTGTTTTGCTGGTGGATTTTTGGACAGCGAAGGCTTGTCGAATTTTTATCTCTGCGCTCGTGCATCGGAATGGGACGTTTAAAGACTCGATTGATATCTACTCTTCGAGAGGAACGCACTCGTATTTTTATTGGATTTTTATGAGGTCATTTTGAGGGTGAGAATTAAGCTTCTTTTCTGCTATTTTTTCAGCAGAACTGTGTTCTTGAGGGAATGGCTTCCAATGTTGTCCGAATTGTTTCTCGGCCTATAGGTATCAGAACGGGGTGTTTAAATAGTCGATTTGGGGCTACTCATCGCGAGGACCGCAACCGTGTTTTTTTGGAATTTTTGGAGGTCTGTTGTAGAGTACCGGGATTTCGGATAGCGCACTGACCTCGCATGATGGCGTGGTGCGGAGAAATCGCCTCGAGCATGTCTCATATGTGCCTTCAGTTGAATTCGGGTTGATTTGGATCAACGCGGAAGCCCCAGCTTGATTTGGAATTTTTCAGGTTTTGTGCGCTGATAGAGCACTGGATTGGGAAGCACCGACTCCACCGTGGTGTGCAAAAAAAATTGGGAGATACTTGGAGTCGGTGTACTTTATGATTACAGCGGAGTTCGGGAGGTTCCAGACTGACGCGGAGGATCCGAAGGCGAAAAGTGAGTTGGAACCGGCAATTTTGGAGCCGGATTTTTGGATTGAGCACCCCGACTCCACGGTTGAGCTTTTTGGAGAAAAAAAGTTGTGGACATGTGTATTTTCAAATTACAGGGGTTCGGGAGGTTTCAGAGCCGTGCGGAGGCCCCGTGGGCAAAAAGTGAGTTGGTGGGGCTTAAAATGGATTAATTAATTATTATTATTTTATTGGTAATTTAACCTGTGATAAAAAATAGAGAAGAATGAAGATAAGTAAGAGTTTTAAGAGGTGGTTTAAGTATGCATTTAATTAGTGGATCAAGATATTTTATTGGTGCATTTAATGCAGCCAACAACCCACTTAATTAGCCTCCTTATTTAGCACATGCCACGTCATCGTCACTTTTAATTAGCAAAACAGAGGTTCTGAGCACTAACAGAGGAAAGTTTGGAAGATCAAGAGAGAGAAGAAGAAGTAGAGAAAAGAAGGAGGAGAAGTTGGAGAAGAAAGGTTTTGCCTAGGAGCTGTGATGGTGAACTCTTGGTCGGAAGCCGAGCGGTGAGCGCGACGAGCGGCGCGCGACGGATTTGGGGGAGAGGTAAGCGCAGTTTTTCTTTGGTGAGAGGAAGCTTGGATTTAGATTTTGTTGTTTTGGGAATTGCTTGGATTGGGGTTTGGTTTTATTTTAGTTGGGTTTTGGAGGATTTGGGGGAGTTTTGGGATGCTTGCGGTCCGTTTTGGCATGCAGCAAGCAGGGCTGCAGGCGCGCTGCAAGCCCATGCGGGCGCGCGCATGCAAGCGTGCGGCGGGCCAAGCGGGCGCGCTGCAAACCATGCGGGCGTGCTGCAGGCCCAAGTGAACGCGCGCATGCGGGCGCGCTGCAGGCCCAAGCGATCGCGCGCATGCAGGCGCGCGGCGGCCGTTGGGCGCGCGGCTAGCCCAAACGGCCGCGTGGCAGGCCCAAGCACCGCGCGGCCGGCCCTGGCGCCGCGCGGCATGCGCCTGGGCAGCGCGCTGTGCGCGGGCGCCGCGCAAGCTACAGCAGCGCGCGCAGTTGCCGCGGCTGCTGCGTGCGGCCGTCGAGCGAGCGGGGTGCCGTTTCCGATAGGCTGTGTGCGCGCGCGCCGTGGTTGTTGTTGCCCGGGTGTCGCGAGGGCACTTTTGCGGGCCGTTCTGACGTGTTTTTCCCCTTTTTGCTCTCACAGGACGTCGTCGAATTGGGCGGTTTTCGCCGAGGTGCCGTGCGGAACCCGGAGCGAGTGCGCGGCACTTGGTTTTTCCACATAAACAATCTGGGTGTTTGTTTGGTGCTGGAGTTGTGTGGATTTATTTAATTATGGAAGTGAGCATTTATTTTTATAAGCATGCAGAAGGGACTTGTGGCTTGTTGATGGTAGTGTGTAAAGGTGGAATTAAGGGCTTGTGTTTAAGAGAGCACCAATTAGTGTGTGTGTTATGTGAGCTTGCTGTTAGTGGTGAATGTGAGGGTTCTGTGTTAGTGAGTGTGCTGTGGGTGCATCTATTTATGTTGGAGACTTGGTGTGTGATTTTTGTGGCCGCACGTGGATCACCATCAGATTAATTGGATTTAAATTATACAAACTGGAAGTGTGTAAGGGTGGAATTAAGGAATTCTATATGTGGACTTTAATTATTTGGTGTGCGAATGGAGCTTTGTTTGTACTGTGGGTGATTTCCTTGCAGCAGGTTGTACTGGGGAGATGTAGATTGAGTATAAGGATGTACTTGGAATTTAGTTTGGGTTTATGTGTTTATGTATTATTAATTGTGCTTGGAGCATGAGAGTTTATGTTGTGGGTTTTATTTTGGGCTGAAGCTTTGGTGTGGGCTGTGTGTTTGTGACTGTTGGAGCGCGATCGAGTTTTATGTGTTGGCTAGGGAGTGAGTTGCTGATGACAGAATTTTTTGTAGAGGACTCAGGAATTTTTATTCGAACCTCCGGGGTTTTTCCGAGTAAGCGACGGTGTGCTCGCGCGTGGCACGATTTTCGGGGTTTCGCCAGTTCGAGGTTCCGGCACTTCACCGACTTCAGCAATTGCCTGCGGAAAGCGTTCCAGGTGGGTTGGAATTTTTCCAAAATTTATGGAATGCCCTTTAATGCTATTGAATGCAATTTGATCATATTTATTATGCTATTTTCACTGTTTTACATCTGATAGTTGCCTGGAAATTATTAGAAAATTATGTAGAACCCCAGATTATTTTTAGTAGACTCCTGATACCATATGACACTAGGTTTCATGTTTTGTTTGCATCCTATTTGCACCTGAACCGTTTTAAAAATCGAGAAAACCCGTTTTTAAGGAAAAATCAATGTTTTCGAAAGTGGTTTTTTAACTTATGAATTCGCCAGAGGTATGGCATAGGTCCAGGGTGCTTCTGCCGTCGTGCCTGGGGGCCGAGGGGTCTCTTTTTGAGCTTTGGAGAAGATTATTCTAGATCATGGGTCGTATTCGGATTTAGTGGTAGAGGTGGTTCTCCCACTTAGCTTTGAGGATTATGGAGTTCTGGCAGATCGAGTCGTGGAGGTTTCCCGACTCAGCCAGAGTCTTGCATTATCAGATTAAGTCGTCGAGGTTTCTCCGACATAGCTTTGAGATCGTGTGGGCATTTTCTGATCGAGTCGAGGGGTCTTTCACCGACCGAGTTGTGCTTTTGAGCTCGTGATACCGATCTGTTTGATCGAGGATTATAGCCTGCTGAGCCTGACATTTTATGCCAGTTATGAGATACTTGAGATACTTGAGTTCGCGGGGTCGCTCCCCGTGAGCTACGCTCCGGATGCGATGATGATACCGAGCTTGACGAAGCTGCGATGTGATAACTGAGATAGTCCTTGAGGGACACCCTACGTAAGACAAAGTCCTGTTTGGGCGTAGTGGCAGTAGATGAGCGCAGGTTTGGCTTGACTGTTCCAAAGAGGGACAGTCATTGAGATTTGGGTGATTTGTGTGAGTGAGTTTCATTGCATGTTCATAGATGAGATTTCCTTTGAGCATAGTACTTGAGGCATATTATTAGCAGTGTTAGTGTATGCATAGCAGGGTCAGAGTTGAGTTCCTTGAGCATGATGTTGTCACTTATTAGCTTTAGTTTCTTTCCTGCTTTCCTTTTATCTATCTATCTGCATACCTATCTGTTTTGCCTCCAGTAGACTTAGTGGGCATACCGTGGATATTGGGACGGTACCCACTGAGATCTGCCTTCTGCAGTAGATCTCACACCCGCTGCGGTGACAGGTTTGAGGCAGCTGTTCCAGCTTGGTTCGCGCTGTGACAGCAGATCGAGGTAAGGACGTGGCCGAGTAGTTCCTTACCAGCATTTGGGTCAGAGGTAGATGTACCCTGTTAGTTTTATATTTTCACTTTTGTACAGAGAGATTAGGATATTTGTACTGAGAGGGTGAGGCTTGTATATTTTTATTTTCCTTTGAGAGACCTGTTTTGAGGACATATGTATTGTTGGAAATTTACTTATTTCAGATTTACAGTGTAGCTTTTGATTTATAGTTTTAGCTCTCATCCATGTTTTTAGTTCTAGATCTGACTTGCAGGGTAGACGCTTCGTCTGTGCGGCAGTTTTCGTACAGATGGCGGATCTGTTGGCGAGCCCGGGTCGCAGTTTCGACCCCGGGGCGTGACAGATTTAGATGGTATCAGAGCCTAGGTGTATAGGTCATTAAGGACTTAGAGACCCTAGGCTATTGGTTGGACAGTAGGATGACTGTCGAGAGAGACGTGACATTAGCGAGAGTCCTGATTGAGTTGGACCTCCCCCAGAGGATTGGGATGAGTGATCTTATATGTTATTTCTCTAAAGATGATTATGTTGGCTGCAGACAACATAATACTTTAGAGAGGTTAACATGTTAGACTTTCGCTTGATTGGGTCGAGAGAGTTTTGGTCCTAATGTTTGTTTTGTTGCAGTGGCTTCGATGCTTCCGAGACGCCGTATGACGGCGAGGGCGTGTGGGCCTTGGATGAGGAGCCCGATCAGCGGGAGGCTGAATGGATAGAGCAGAGTGTGGTCTGAGAGTTACAGGCCCCAGTAGCCCAGACTTTGAGGCGATGCGACGCCAGGAAGAGAACATGGAGCGCTTAATGCACATGCTTGAGCCGAGAGCATCTTCTGGGGTATCGCTAGTAGTACTTCCAGCCGCGACGTCGTCGACTTCGATCCTGATCACGCCACTGATGGTGCAGAAGCAACGAGAGGTTGCTGACCGGTTGTTTATTTCATCCAGTTCCATCCCCTGCAGATTTCGTGACCGAGCTTGGAGCCTTGGGAGGCCGAGAACTGGATCGCTGCTATGGAAGAGTTATCCGAGGATTTGTTCACCTAGGAGAAGCATTAGGTGCACTTGGTTATGCACTTTGGATAGGGACGCCGAGAGTCGGTGGCATCGAGTTCGTCCTGTTGGACCACCGGGAGCGCAGTTGATGACCTGGAGCGAATTTCCACGATGGTTGAGCAGTGTACCCCTTGTCACCCAGGATGAGGCTTAGAGGTTGATCTGTTTGAGAGGGAACTGCATCGGGATATCTATCTCTTTGTATGTTCTCGGCAGGTGCCGACTTTAGAGGCAGCATTTGGGCATGCTCGATGAATTGACCGGGGATCAGTGGTCACGTCCTAGAGGGACGAAGAGCAAGGGAACAGCTTCTATGCAAGACGTCCAGTGTAGTCGAATTTTGGGATATTTGAGTGGATCGAGGTTGCCATGATTCCAGTCTCTGGATCATGGGTCTCAGAGGAGACAGAGACCAGGAGGTTCTCGACAGTGTAGGCACCAGCAGCAGTGCTAGGATGTGAGTTCCTTTTGTATGGGCCGCATTCATCGCCAAGATAGTGGATCGCGTCTCACCGGGTGTGGTTGCCTTTGTGGATTGTCGAGAGAGGACAATGAACCTCCGTGGACCTGGTCAGTAGGAGTGTGGTTTTTGAGGGAGCTAGACCATGGCAGAGTTGAGTCGTGGTCGTATCGCGTTGCTAGCGACTGTAGAAGAGGTGCCTACGGCGGCACCGGGACTCAGGAATATCCGTCTCATCGTGTGATCCCGGGAGAGAGTTTACTTGAGCGGGTTTTGAAGCCGCCGTCTTGTGAGATGGAGATCGAATTAGCATCTAACATAGTTGGAACTGCGCCATTTTCGGTAGCACCTCATGGAGTATCACCCGTGGGACAGAGAGAGAATTGTTAGCACAGTTGCAGAATTTTATAGATCGGGAGGTCCGTGTGACCCAGTGCTACGTCGTGGGGATACGACAATGAGGATCCGAGAGGTTGATTTTGGATAGGATGCCATGCCGTTGGTTCGCGGCAGTGATGCCACGTTGTGAGTACACAACGGTGAGAGTTCTTGGATGGTTCGAACGCAGACAGATTTGGATGGTATTTTGGCAGATTCCTTTGAGAGATGGACGGCATTATGGGACCTTACGGCCGAGGGCTGAGCCCCGATAATGTTCAGGAACCAGTTGGGGCATTATGAGCTTCTAGCGAGGTCAAGTGGATTGACTGAGGCCTTGCGGCCTTTAAGATTTGAGGATTTGGGGAGTGTTCCAGTTGTGTTTGGACGGGTTGGTCGTAGTACCCGTCGTGGATATTTGGATTATTTCCGAAGTGACTTGGAGCGTAGGAGCACTTAAGGATAGTGCTACCACTTCTAAGAGGGAAGGAGTTGTTTGCCAAGTTGAAAGAGTGGCATTTGACTCCAGAAGGTTTTGTTGTTAGGCCATATGATTTCAGCTGCAAGAGCGACTGAGGACCCAACGAAGAGTGATACCGTTGGGAATTAGCCTCAGCCTATGTTTGTGACTGAGGTCAAAAGTTTTGGACTGGGCAGGGCCAGTATAGCTTCGAGGAGTTAAAACTGCATCGATTTGCTTGATTGCCAATGATAGAGAGAACATCGAGTTATTCTTAGACCCTTGAACCTAAAATGCTTGGATACTCAGGAAGAGCTTGGTTAAAGCCACGTCAGTGGACAGAGTTATTGGAATTGTAAGTTTGGTCTTATATCATATAATTATCCCAGCGAGGACTTTATGGTCAGTACGCCTTGGTTAGGCGAACATGCAACCTTGGAATGAGGTCTTCGATCCGTGGTTGCCGCTTTTGGAACTTGGGATTTGAGAGTTGAAATTTGAGCAATGTTTCCTGATGTTAAACTACTTCCCCTGTAAATTGATATGAGAGATGCATCTGCGGAACTTGAGTGTTTTGGTTGCTAAGGGGCAACGAAGGAGTTATGCCTATTGGAGACTTAGTGTTTGGATTTGGAAACCATAATTGTGGAAGCCACTATCCGCAAGAATACGATCAGTCGAGATTTACGTGGGGAGTTTGATCCGCGAGTGTTTTTCTGGCCGGAAGAAGTGTATTTGACCCCCCTTACATATTTTGGATTTCACTTCTTTGGAGATGGACGAGGAATTGAGCTATCTGAAGCGACTGATGCAGGTTTTTCTTATGTGACAAGGAAATTTTGCAGTCGAAATCTATCTTTGGTGAAAGTTCAGTGTAGCCATCTTGGTGACTGAGAATGACCACCTGAGAGCGGTCGATGAGTTGGGGATCTCCTATCCCCATTTGTTCTAGACACCCTCCTGAGTTATGGATATATTCAGGTTTCGAGGACGAAACCTTTTTAAGGGGGGGAGAGTGTAGAGTACCGGGATTTCGGATAGCGCACTGACCTCGCATGATGGCGTGGTGCGGAGAAATCGCCTCGAGCATGTCTCATATGTGCCTTCAGTTGAATTCGGGTTGATTTGGATCAACGCGGAAGCCCCAGCTTGATTTGGAATTTTTTGGGTTTTGTGCGCTGATAGAGCACTGGATTGGGAAGCACCGACTCCACCGTGGTGTGCAAAAAAAATTGGGAGATACTTGGAGTGGGTGTACTTTATGATTACAGCGGAGTTCGGGAGATTCCAGACTGACGCGGAGGATCCGAAGGCGAAAAGTGAGTTGGAACCGGCAATTTTGGAGCCGGATTTTTGGATTGAGCACCCCGACTCCACGGTTGAGCTTTTTGGAGAAAAAAAGTTGTGGACATGTGTATTTTCAGATTACAGGGGTTCGGGAGGTTTCAGACCCGTGCGGAGGCCCCGTGGGCAAAAAGTGAGTTGGTGGGGCTTAAAATGGATTAATTAATTATTATTATTTTATTGGTAATTTAACCTGTGATAAAAATTAGAGAAGAATGAAGATAAGTAAGGGTTTTAAGAGGTGGTTTAAGTATGCATTTAATTAGTGGATCAAGATATTTTATTGGTGCATTTAATGCAGCCAACCACCCACTTAATTAGCCTCCTTATTTAGCACATGCCACGTCATCGTCACTTTTAATTAGCAAAACAGAGGTTCTGAGCACTAACAGAGGAAAGTTTGGAAGATCAAGAGAGAGAAGAAGAAGTAGAGAAAAGAAGGAGGAGAAGTTGGAGAAGAAAGGTTTTGCCTAGGAGCTGTGATGGTGAACTCTTGGTCGGAAGCCGAGCGGTGAGCGCGACGAGCGGCGCGCGACGGATTTGGGGAAGAGGTAAGCGCAGTTTTTCTTTGGTGAGAGGAAGCTTGGATTTAGATTTTGTTGTTTTGGGAATTGCTTGGATTGGGGTTTGGTTTTATTTTAGTTGGGTTTAGGAGGATTTGGGGGAGTTTTGGGAGGCTTGCGGTCTGTTTTGGCATGCAGCAAGCAGGGCTGCAGGCGCGCTGCAAGCCCATGCGGGCGCGCACATGCAAGCGCGCGGCGGGCCAAGCGGGCGCGCTGCAAACCATGCGGGCGTGCTGCAGGCCCAAGTGAACGCGCGCATGCGGGCGCGCTGCAGGCCCAAGCGATCGCGCGCATGCAGGCGCGCGGCGGCCGTTGGGCGCGCGGCTAGCCCAAACGGCCGCGTGGCAAGCCCAAGCACCGCGCGGCCGGCCCTGGCACCGCGCGGCATGCGCCTGGGCAGCGCGCTGCGCGCGGGCGCCGCGCAAGCTGCAGCAGCGCGCGCGGTTGCCGCGGCTGCTGCGTGCGGCCGTCGAACGAGCGGGGTGCCGTTTCCGATAGGCTGTGTGCGTGCGCGCCGTGGTTGTTGTTGCCCGGGTGTCGCGAGGGCACTTTTGCGGGCCGTTCTGACGTGTTTTTCCCTTTTTTGCTCTCACAGGACATCGTCGAATTGGGCGGTTTTCGCCGAGGTGCCGTGCGGAACCCGGAGCGAGTGCGCGGCACTTGGTTTTTCCACATAAACAATCTGGGTGTTTGTTTGGTGCTGGAGTTGTGTGTGGATTTATTTAATTATGGAAGTGAGCATTTATTTTTATAAGCATGCAGAAGGGACTTGTGGCTTGTTGATGGTAGTGTGTAAAGGTGGAATTAAGGGCTTGTGTTTAAGAGAGCACCAATTAGTGTGTGTGTTATGTGAGCTTGCTGTTAGTGGTGAATGTGAGGGTTCTGTGTTAGTGAGTGTGCTGTGGGTGCATCTATTTATGTTGGAGACTTGGTGTGTGATTTTTGTGGCCGCACGTGGATCACCATCAGATTAATTGGATTTAAATTATGCAAACTGGAAGTGTGTAAGGGTGGAATTAAGGAATTCTATATGTGGACTTTAATTATTTGGTGTGCGAATGGAGCTTTGTTTGTACTGTGGGTGATTTCCTTGCAGCAGGTTGTACAGGGGAGATGTAGATTGAGTATAAGGATGTACTTGGAATTTAGTTTGGGTTTATGTGTTTATGTATTATTAATTGTGCTTGGAGCATGAGAGTTTATGTTGTGGGTTTTATTTTGGGCTGAAGCTTTGGTGTGGGCTGTGTGTTTGTGACTGTTGGAGCGCGACCGAGTTTTATGTGTTGGCTAGGGAGTGAGTTGCTGATGACAGAATTTTTTGTAGAGGACTCAGGAATTTTTATTCGAACCTCCGGGGTTTTTCCGATTAAGCGACGGTGTGCTCGCGCGTGGCACGATTTTCGGGGTTTCGCCAGTTCGAGGTTCCGGCACTTCACCGACTTCAGCAATTGCCTGCGGAAAGCGTTCCAGGTGGGTTGAAATTTCTCCAAAATTTATGGAATGCCCTTTAATGCTATTGAATGCAATTTGATCATATTTATTATGCTATTTTCACTGTTTTACATCTGATAGTTGCCTGGAAATTATTAGAAAATTATGTAGAACCCCAGATTATTTTTAGTAGACTCCTGATACCATATGACACTAGGTTTCATGTTTTGTTTGCATCCTATTTGCACCTAAACCGTTTTAAAAATCGAGAAAACCCGTTTTTAAGGAAAAATCAATGTTTTCGAAAGTGGTTTTTTAACTTATGAATTCGCCAGAGGTATGGCATAGGTCCAGGGTGCTTCTGCCCTCGTGCCTGGGGGCCGAGGGGTCTCTTTTTGAGCTTTGGAGGAGATTATTCTAGATCATGGGTCGTATTCGGATTTAGTGGTGGAGGTGGTTCTCCCACTTAGCTTTGACGATTATGGAGTTCCGGCAGATCGAGTCGTGGAGGTTTCCCGACTCAGCCAGAGTCTTGCATTATCAGATTAAGTCGTCGAGGTTTCTCCGACATAGCTTTGAGATTGTGTGGGCATTTTCTGATCGAGTCGAGGGGTCTTTCACCGACCGAGTTGTGCTTTTGAGCTCGTGATACCGATCTGTTTGATCGAGGATTATAGCCTGCTGAGCCTGGCATTTTATGCCAGTTATGAGATACTTGAGATACTTGAGTTCGCGGGGTCGCTCCCCGCGAGCTACGCTCCGGATGCGATGATGATACCGAGCCTGACGAGGCTGCGATGTGATTACTGAGATAGTCCTTGAGGGACACCCTACGTAAGACCAAGTCCTGTTTGGGCGTAGTGGCAGTAGATGAGCGCAGGTTTGGCTTGACTGTTCCAAAGTGGGACAGTCATTGAGATTTGGGTGATTTGTGTGAGTGAGTTTCATTGCATGTTCATAGATGAGATTTCCTTTGAGCATAGTACTTGAGGCATATTATTAGCAGTGTTAGTGTATGCATAGCAGGGTCAGAGTTGAGTTCCTTGAGCATGATGTTGTCACTTATTAGCTTTAGTTCCTTTCCTGCTTTCCTTTTATCTATCTATCTATCTGCATACCTATCTGTTTTGCCTCCAGTAGACTTAGTGGGCATACCGTGGATATTGGGACGGTACCCACTGAGATCTGCCTTCTGCAGTAGATCTCACACCCGCTGCGGTGACAGGTTTGAGGCAGCTGTTCCAGCTTAGTTCGCGCTGTGACAGCAGATCGAGGTGAGGACGTGGCCGAGTAGTTCCTTACCAGCATTTGGGTCAGAGGTAGATGTACCCTGTTAGTTTTATATTTTCACTTTTGTACAGAGAGATTATGATATTTGTACTGAGAGGGTGAGGCTTGTATATTTTTATTTTCCTTTGAGAGACCTGTTTTGAGGACATATGTATTATTGGAAATTTACTTATTTCAGATTTACAGTGTAGCTTTTGATTTATAGTTTTAGCTCTGATCCATGTTTTTAGTTCTAGATCTGACTTGCAGGGTAGACGCTTCGTCTGTGCGGCAGTTTTCGTACAGATGGCGGATCTGTTGGCGAGCCCGGGTCGCAGTTTCGACCCCGGGGCGTGACATCTGTATATAGGTGAAAAGGCTTCTTCACTCTGCTGGTTGGTAAAAACAGCATATGCTGCTTTTGAGAGTTTTGGTTGTAATGTAATTGATTCTCGGCTTCGATGTTGTTTGTTGGAACAGTGGTTGGTGCGACTGTTTATTGAGGGTGCAGTTCCGGCAGATTTTGGTTTTCGTGTGGCTGCGTACTTCACCGACTTCGGCTTTGCCTACGTAATGCGTTTTAGGTGGGTGCTTTGTTCCGAGAACCGGTGGACGGTTCTCTAATTCTATATGTTAGAATTGCATGCAGGTAAAGGGTATAATACCTGGGATTGATCGGTAAGCTTAACAATGTTGATTTTATGGAAATTGCAAGTTAATTATTCATATGATGACAATGGTATTAATCGAATATTCATGTTGATGATTAGTGGAAGCTTACCTAAGGCAAGGTTAACCTATCTGATTAATTATCATGCTATGTTAGCACATAACCTTTTATGAGGCTGGTTTATGCAATGGGATAGGATTATATAGTTATGTGCAGGTTCTACTCTGAGGAGTGAGTATGGATTGGGGATTATGGACAGGTATAGTCATTGATAATTTTGGCATAAGGTTTATTTTCTTTATTCTTCTTTGAGGACAAATGCATGCTTGTATGGAAATATAGCTAGGCCATCTTTTACTGCTACACTACATACCGGGATTTGACTTAGGAGAAACCATGTTATCCATTTCTCCTTCTTTGTTAGTCAGGCGGTCTGTGTTGCTCAGGTGCGAGCAGGGGTCTGGGGTAGTGTAGCCGGGACATTTGTGTCAGGGATGGGTTGTGCTGGATTGAGGCTGGCAGGGTTTTGCGGTGACCGCGAACTTTGGGTGGTTGACCAGAGGTCGGTTATAGGACTTGATTATAGACGGCAGGGTATTGCGGCAATCGCGGATATTGGGTGGTTGACCGGATATTTATTTATGCATCAGATTGGGTATCAGATTTCTCTAGTGGACAGAGTTTCTCACTATTTGAGTACTTTTGCATCTGATTGAGGACCGAGGCTTTCTTTAGTGGTTGAGTTTTTCCACTTTGATCAGAGTCATGATCCAATCCTGCTGATTTATAATACTTGTTACTGAGATACTTTATTCGTGTGGGTCACTCCCCTCGAGGCCACTCCGGAGTAGGCAGTTGACATATTGGCCAGTGAGTGCCAGACAGTGAGCATCGGTCAGTGAGTACCGATTGGTTAGCAGATACTTGAGTCCTTGAGACTCCTTTGCATCGGTGTTATGCGTAGGCTGGCATACCCGATGCGGCAGGCACAGCAGGCAGTACCAGTTTTACTGGTGGCACTAGATTGGGTTTATTACAGACAGTTACTTTATTGTTGCACTCGTGTCAGGGGGATTGGGTGGAGTCTAGTAGCTGTGTTTAGACCTGTGCTAGTGTTGTTGGGAGCCGTTTGGTTTGACGGTGGTCCCGTATCGTTGTGAGTACTTGGACCGTTGTACGAGAGATTTGGTGATCTTGAGTCTATCCGTTCTGAGAGAGAGCGTGGATTTTGACTATAGCCTGCATGAGCCATTACTCGATAGCGAATTAGTCCGTTTGGACGCCCTACATAATTCCTGCCCGTCAGCGAGAGGTGGTTGTAGGTGGGCGCAGGTTTGACTGGACCTGATGTGGCAGTCAGCTCGATTGGGTCGATTGAGCACCTCGTGTGCGAGTGTTGCATATTTTTATCAGAGTTTCCCTATTTAAGCATTTAGATAGAGGCATGGTAGCTGTAGAGTGTCTCCAGCTTCTTATTTCAGTTTTACTGCATTGGTTATCTTTTGCCTCTACTGCACTTGGTAGGCAGATCGTCGGGCCTGGTGGCGACACCCACTGAGAACTCCTTTTTGGTGTAGTTCTCACACCCGTTGGGGGTTTCCCCCCCTTTTTTGTCCCTTCTCTCTTTTGTTTTGCAGAGTCTTAGCGGGTGTTGCTGATTCTGCGGTTGCTGTTCGAGGCGAGGGAGTCGCGAGCTAAATCCCTACCTATCTTGGGAGAATAGCGGTACCCCTTTCTGAGGAGATCTTCAGTACAGTCGGTAGATTAGTATTTTTATTTTCGCTTTGAGAGACTGATGTATTATGAGGATCTGACTTGTACTGAGAGGCTGTACATTGATGTATCATTTATTTATTCAGGATTACCTCCCTGTTGAGTCCAGAGTTTTGTATTTGAGGTTATTGTATGATTATCATGTATGGGAGATGGACTTTGTACCTTTATTTCCAGTTGTACAGATCATTGGTTTTAATTTTACAGCAGTTTTATCTTTTAGCTCTGATATCTGTTTAGCTGTAGTATCTTTTCTTGCAGGTTAGACGCTTCGCCTGTGCGGGTGTTGCACAGGTAGCGGATCTGTTGGCGAGCCCGGGTCGCAATTTCGGCCCCGGGGCGTGACACTAGGCGTCACCTACGCTTAACAGGAAGCACCTAACCCAAAACCGCTAAAGCCACTGCTGCAGGAAGGATGCCTCGGTGACCTGTGGAAATAATCTCCTGTTGTCCAACTCGCGGGAATGTCACTGTTCTCAATCCACAATCAATCGTTGCACGATACGGCACCAGCTGGTCCATCCCGTATGCTCAATCTGAGTCGTGGAGCTGTAACTGAACCATCACACCTGCCGGTGTACTTCCCAAAGTCTCAGCTGCCCTGATCATGCCCCAAAATTCACCTCTGCTCGTATGATACTGTGAAGAAACCAGTCACTTATGCATGTAGCAAAATTTCCTAACCCATACCATGCCGAGATGAAAAAGCCCTACTAACATGTGCAGAAGGATGCAGCGGTATCCAAAAAGCTCAACTCAGCTGACAGAAAAATAAAGTCATACCTGCGGTGATAGGATCTGCTGCCGAGGTGCCCTCCACCAGGGCTGCGTAAACCCGTCCACTGGGTGCTGAAGATCGTCGTCCCGTCTGTCCCGACGTCGTACCCCATTCTGTCTGACGGTGTGCCGTAGGGGCTTCCGCTTCCTGAACAGGCAAGGAGGGTGCTATAGGCGCGGTCCTCACATCCTCCGGTGCACGCCGGCACCGTGGACTACGCGCCTGCCCGCGCACGCGCGCCTGCCCGCGCCCGCGCGCCACCGCGCTCGGCCGCTGCCCGCCGCCGGCCGGAACAGTACCACCTGCCTCGAAAAATGTGCGCATCATCCGGGCTCCAAAAAATACAAGTGAATAGTCCATTTTCATCGTTTCCGCGCGCTGAATCCAAATCCGAAGTCCGTTTTGCCAAATTCCAAACCTAAATTTTCCCGAAGGCATCCGAAAAGGTGATCTTTTGTCCAAACTTCGCCCTGAGTCCAATTCTAATCTCCGTTTCGCTCGAAACTACTTCTATACACCCGACGGGTCCTCCAAATACACCCGTGATTCATTTTTAAGCCCGAAGTCCACCACTTGTGTCCAAATTGCGCACAGACACCACCAACACACCACGCAGGCCTTCGAAAGCTGCCAAACAACCAGAAAACTCTCCGCGGGGATCCAGGTCCTCACATCCTCCCCCACTAAAAGAAAGTTTCGTCCCCGAAACTAAAACATCCCCCAACAACAAGACCAAACCAACAAAACTACGCAAACAACCAAGGAAGGTAAGGTCCCACCAGCAGGAAAGTCATCAACCCCCAACCCTCAATTTAGAAAACAAAAGAAATTAGCGAAGAGTCCGAAAATTTCGAAAGGCCAGTGCCTTCGCCCCAATCAAACAAGAACAGGTTCGGACACTGTCTCCATTTCTGAAGCAGCCTTTCGAAGTTTTCGTCCCATTCGTAAATTTCAGCACCATAACTAGAAAAAAGGGGAGAGAGAAGTGTTGATGTTGTTCTTGTTGTGGCCACAAAACGAAGCTACAACCTAACCAAGACCTCTAAGGACACAACCTCTAGTCCTAAACAAACAAAGCTCCCGAGGTGGCGTCTGTCCAATGCCGGTGAAGCCGACGCTGCAGGAAGAATACTTCGGCAACCCGTGAAGATGAACTCCTCCTGTCCAACTCGTGGAAGGGTGACAACTCTCATTCCACAATCAGTCGTTGCACGACACCGCACCAACCAGTCCATCCCGTGTGTTCCATCAAGGTCTTGGAGCTGTCCCTGAACCGTCGCACCTGCCGGTAAAATCCTGAGTCTCCACTGTACTAATCATGCACCGCAACCCTCTACTCATAGGATACCGTCAAGAATCTAATGGCTAAAGCAAGTAGTGGTAATCCTATTTCTTATCCATGCAAGAAATGCAGATGCGCTACTAACACATGCAGGAAAAACAGCAGTACAGGGATGGTCAAATTTAGCTAGCAGAAAAATAAAATCATACCTGCGGCGTCACGATCTGCTGCCGGGGAGCCCTCCACCAGGGCTGCATAGACCCGTCCACTGGGTGCTGAAGATCGTCGTCCCGTCTGTCCCTTAGTCGTGACCCACTCTGTCTGACGGTATGCCGGAGGGGCTTCCTGAACAGGCAAGGGAGATGCTATAGCAAGAGGTCGCACTGACCAAAGGGCTCGGGGACAAGCTGCTCGAAAATTTTCCAACTCTCCACACACAAAACACCGTCCCTGTCTCTGGTCACACTGCGACGGTGGATAAGGCCCGCCATAGATAACACACTGATCCTGTCACTGCTGCCGATACTGCTGCTGCTGAAACTGCTGCTGCTGGGGCCCACCTGATCTCTGGCGCCTCCGATACCCACGATCCTCAAGGTGAGATCGTGGAGGTCTCGGAGGTCCCTGCCGACTTGTCTGTCCCTCGTCATCCTGAGTTGGGCGCTTCGCCCCCGGACTCACCATGGGAGCTAGAGCCACCTCAAACATCACAGCCTCTCCGCCCTCAACATAGAGTGCCTCTTCTATAGACGCGTCCAAAGTCTGCAGTCTGCGCGAATGGACGAACTGATAAATCTCCCGACGCAAACCTCGCTCAAACATATAAATCCGATGCGCCTCGTCCCGGGCCGCGTGTGGTACACAGGCCAACAGCTGGTTGAACTCAGCAATGTACTCGTGCATAGGCCGATCTCCCTATCGAAGATTCCTCAACTGCTCCTCCAACCTCTGCCTAACGCTCTCTGGAAAGAAAGCTCCAAGAAGTAGATTGCGGAACTCCACCCAGGTAAGAAGCTGAGCCCCAGGCGGACCAGCTGGTCGAGCACGCCGCCACCAAGCCTCGGCGTTTCGCTCCAAGAAGTTTGTCGCCAACAGCACCTGATACCGCTCCTCAATAAACAGGCTCTCAAAATATCGCTCCATCGTCGTGATCCACGACTGTGCCTCCCACGGCTCCGAACTCTGCCTTGAAAACCGAGGTGGGCCAAACTGTCGAAACCTCAACAACAAATCAACCACCTCACGCTGCTCTGCAGGGGTCAACTGTCCTGCCGTCCCAGATGGCTGTCCACTAGTAACCGGTGCAATAGGGGGTGCCACGGCTGGCGGAGGAGGTGCGGGGAAACTCTCAGGGGGTGTAACAAGAGGCTGCGCTCTCTGCTCCAGCATGCGCATCATCCGGTCCATGGTCTCCTCCTGGCGCCGGAAAGTCTCCTCCTGATGCCGTGAAGTCTCCTCCTGACGTCGGAGAGTCTCAGACAAATGGGCCATCTGAGCCCGAAGCTCCTGTACCTCAAACTGCTGACCCTGTGCTGACTCCTACTGCTCAGGTTCATCGGAGGAGGAAGGCTGTGAACGCGTCCGCATCCTGCGTCGGGGAGGCATCGTGCTCACCTGCAGCAACATTCACACATCAGGACAGAACCAAAACAACACTCGACCCAATCTAGCGAAAGTCAAAGGCATGTCATCCTTTCCATAGCATTATGTTGTCTGCAGCCAACATAATCGCTTAGGAGAATAAACATGCCAATCACTCATCCCGTCCCTTGGGAGAGGTAAAAACTCAATCAGGACTCTCGCTATAGTCACGACTCTCACGTAGTCATCCTAATGTCCAACCACAAGCCTAGGGTTTCTAAGTCCACAATGACCTACATCCTAGGCTCTAATACCACTCTAATCTGTCACGCCCCGGCGTCGAAACTGCGACCCGGGCTCGCCAACAGATCCGCCGCCTATACGGAAAGCCCCGTATAGATGAAGCGACTAACCTGCAAAAGAAAGATACTACACTACACAGATATCAGAGCTGAAAAGTTTACTGCTAGAAATAAATAAAATACAATTCAAGTCCTCACATAAATACATAAGTCTCTCAGCAATAAAAGTAAAGTACAACTCTATACCTCACTACAATGGTCACTCAACAGTAACTCTCTCAAAATACAAAAAGTGGGTACATCTACTCTCTCTGGAGGACGACTGGTAGGGATCTATCTCGCGACTCCCTTACCTCGATCAGCAGGATCAGCAACTGGTGCAGCAGGAACAGAAGCAGAAGTCCCTGGGGAAGAAATACACCACGACGGGTGTGAGAACTACATCCCACAGTAGTTCTCAGCGGGTGCCGCCAACAAGCCCCCCGATCTGCCCACTAAGTCTACTAGAGGCATAAAGTAACAAAAACAGTACTGAAAAGAAAGAGCGGGAAAATAAACTCTACAGCTACTATGCCTCTATCTAAATGCTCAAAAAGAGGAACAGATGGAACCATGATGCATCTACTGATACTCAAGTACAGTCACCCAATCTACGCTGACTGCCGTATACGGTCCAGTCAAACCTGCGCCCACCTACTGCCGCACATCCACAAAAGGATGGGTCTACCGTAGGGTGTTCGTGACTGCCAAAACTGGCCCAGCCAGAGGGACTGCGTCGACAAGTCGCGATAGCAAGTAACAGGCCCAACTCCGGAGTGGCACTCGAGGTGCGCGACCCCACCGAGGAAAGTATTCGCGCATCTCTGTCGAGCTCAATATGGCTCATGCAGGCTATGGTCCAAATCACGATCAACAAGATCGACAAAACCCAAATCACCTCTCTAACTCAGTAACAAGGAACACTCGACATTCGGGACCGCTGTCCACCCAACGGCTCCCTAAGACTGACATCACTCTGCCAACGTGCTAAAACCACAAGACTGGAGAAACTCCACAGCTAATAACGATGATGGGTCCGAGAACCCCGAGAGACTAGAACCTACAACCCAAATCAAACAAGAACAGGCCCTAGGTATAGCCCCTCGTTGTTCTCGACCCAGAGAGAAGGCAGCCCTTAGAACCCAGACCACTCGAATCATCTCGAGTGGGTAAGTTTATAAGAAACAGTGATATTTATTACAGAAAACCATTTGATCTGAGAGAAATCTATTTTTAATGATTTTTAGTCTTTTTAGGAAAACAATTAGAAAACAAGTTTTATGTCCAAACCTCGAAGAGCTAATGCCCTCGTCCTAACAAACAAGAACAGACTCGGGCGACCCTGCGAGGCTTGGAAGAAAACATTGGCTGACTAAAATCATGTGTGCGTCCAAAAAGGTTCTGGGTTCAAGGTCCTGCCGTCACTAGTACACTACTGCCACTATCACTGTAGTGACAACCAACTCGAAGAACACAACATCTCGGGACCACCGTCTACACAAACGGCTCCCGCCAGAACTGAACAACTAGCTCTATCTACCAGACTCCACTCGGCCCCTAAGCACGAGTGTAAAATGCATCCCACACTAAGAAAACCCGACTACTCAGCCCACTAACCGGGTGAGGAAGATACTATGTCTAGGAATAGAAGAACAGTGTGGATATCTAAAGCATAAGTAAACCTAGCCCAGATGAGCGTTTTCTACTGGTCTTGTTACACATGCAACATATGGCGGGGGTGCTAGGTCAAGTTCCAAGATAACTATAATTAAACAGGTAGTAGGAAGCAAAAGAGATCATAAGATCAACAGATAATTACAAGGAATAACCATTCCTACATTCTAGCATGCTACATAAGAATCCACTATCATGCATGGTCCTACTATAGCAGATTTACTGAACAGTCCATCAAACTTGGAGACAAGGCCACCCACCTGAAGGCACTAACTGTCCAAGATCCAACAGCTGAAAACACCAGGAACAGCAACCTCCAATAATCCACAGTCCCAAAATTCCAGAACAATTCCTCCTGGTACAAACATACAGTCCATAATTACACTTAAATCCCAAAATTAACCAAGTACACGCAAATCTGAAAATCAGTCCCGAAGATGTGCAATTTTCACCTGCAGAATGGACTCTGAAAAATTCGATAAAAATATCACAGCGATCCTCTCGTCGAGACCTTCGAAACGGGTACCTGCACGTCCAAATCCGAGCCCCGTAGGCCGAGTTACAAATTCCACAACACAGGGTGCGCAAAACCACACAGCAACATAACTGTAATTCCATGCATAGATAAGGGGAAAAACATATACCTTCGGGCAAACCTCAGAAAAATCCTAGAAAAATACTGTGATAATCCTCGCGTCGAGTAGATGCAAAAAGTGTATAGGCACGTCCCGAGCCGAGGTCCGAGTGCTGAGATATCGCCAAAGAAGCGAGCCGCTGTCCAAGACTCCACCACAAAAACCGTGTCACAGTAAACTCGAAAAACCACCTTGAAAAGCGCGAAACGAGGGGAAGCAGGAAATACCAAGATCGAAGCTCCGCCTGTCGCGGTTCCAATGGCGCAAGAATCGCCTGAAAAGGTGTCACGCCGCGAGTCCGCCAATTTGTACGGTTCGGGCACGCCAACAGACCCGCCAATCGGGTATGACCTTTCACTACCCGAAAGGAACGGTAACATCCATAATCATACAACAAGTATATGCGGAAGCTCAATATCAGAGTACTAAAAATCACTACAAATTTAAACTTTCATTTAATAAACAAACAGTTTAAGCGGTAATGAAAGTGTCACGCCCCGGGGTCGAGACTGCACCCCGGGCTCGCCAACAGATCCGCCGCCCCTACGGGAGGCCCCGTAGAGACGTAGCGACTAACCTGCAAATAAACATCTATACTAACAAATATCAGAGCTGTAAAATAAAAACTAACTATAAACAGAAGGTAGAACTGTCTCTCATAAAATATACATAACATCCTCACCAGAAATACAGGAGTCTCTCAAAAGAAAACAAAAGAGTACAACTCGATCCCTCACTACAAGATCTCTCAAACAGGACACAACCAAAAATAGCCACCAGGGGTACCTCTATCATACACTGAAGCTGAAAGGGGGAAAGGGATCTATCTCGCGACTCCGTTACCTCGGTCTGTAGGAGCTGGATCAGCAACTGGTACAGCAGGAACTGGAGCTGAAGTCCCTGGGAAAAAGACACCACGACGGTTGTGAGAACTACCTCCCACAGTAGTTCTCAGTGGGTACTGCCAACAAGCCCGACGGTCTACCCACTAAGTCTACTAGAGGCATAAAGTAACAAAAGGAATGCTGTATAGAAAGCTGGAAAGTAAAAATCTACTGCTACTATGCCTCTATCTAAATGCTCAAGGAGTAAGACAGAAGGAACAGTATGCCACTACTAGTACTCATCTCAAACCCAATCCAAACTGACTGTCGCATCGGGTCCAGTCCAACCTGCGCCTACCTACCTCTGTAGGTATGTCCGTAGCTGCCAAAACTGGCTCAGCTAGAGGGACATTGTCCATGACTGCCAAAACTGGCTCAGCCAGAGGGACACAAGCATCGACAAGCCGCGATAGAAGTATCAGGCCCAACTCCGGAGTGGCACTCGTGGGGAGCGACCCCACCGAGCAAAGTATCAGCACACCTCTGTCGAGCTCAAGTATGGCTCCTGCAGGCTATGATCCAATCACTGTCTCACTCACTAGCTAAGAATCCACACTGTCACTATGACTATGTCCCAAAGATCCCAGATCCACCATCACTATCACTATCATAATATAAACTGGTCTACAGACTGCTACAGACTCTACTCAGTCCCCAAACGCGAGTGCAAATGCATCCACAGCTAATAAACCTCCCAGCTCACGACTCGGGGAAAAATCACTATGTCTAGAGTGACAAGAGTACAACCACTGTGGGGGAGCTAAAGTGATGAATAAATCTGATACATGTTGAAGTTTCCTGTTGTTTAATTGTGCATGATAATTAATTAACTGACAAGTATGCTAAGTTAAGTTTCCATGTTGCAAAATTTACAAAAAGGTCATCAGATCTAGCAACTAACAACTGTGGTTACAATATACAGTTTTCATAGGATATAGGAGTCATTTACTAGTATGCATGCAACTACAATCATAGAATTAGAAAACAGTCCGTAGATTTTGAAAGCGAGAACACCCACCTGAACACGCTAACTGTCCGGGATGGCACAGATAAGAAACCCAGAAATCGACAAATCTCCGAATCGGCTAAGCAAAGAGCACAATAGTGGTGCTCACAAAGTCCCGGGTACAACAACAATCCACAACTACACAAAATTCCACACAAATTTCCATGTTCAAAAATTTGCATGAACAGTCCCCATTCACACGAAATTTTCACCTGAAAATAATCTTCCAAAAATTCCGATAAAAATACCACGGCGATCCTCGCGAAGTGTAGATGTCGATAGGCTCTTGAATCGTCGAAATCCGATATCCGGATGGGGAGATAAAAATCTGTGAAGCAGCAGCTGTCCAGAATCCCAAACTGTCACAAAGGGTGGTTAAAATGTACCCCAAACCCCTGTATAAGCTCATTTCCAGGAAAAATGTCCAACACGGAAAATGTAGATATACCTCTTGTGAAACCGCTGTCGAAGAAATCATCCAAAAATAGCATCGGGGTAGCTCTGTAAGTCTCCCAGACGAAAATGCGACGGAAGTGGGCCTCCAACTGTAAATCGTCGCGGCCTCCAAAAATTCTGAAACTTCACCGGAAGATGCTCAAGAAGGAGAGGAAGAAAACTTATGAAGGGATGATGGGCTAATTCTCCCGGGAAAGGGCAGAAATAGGCTCCCAAAGGAATCAGCCCAAAAAGACAAGGCCCACATTTTCGGGCCCATAATTCGGGCGCCCGAAAACTTTCGGGCGCATACAGTGTTGGGCCCGGCCCAACACTGTTCACGCCCGAAAGTCCCACGTGCTGACACGTGTCCCCCCGAACAGGCAACACCGGTGCAAGACCACTCAGTGACTGCCACGTGTCCCGCCGAACAGGAAACACCAACGCGGAACCACTCAGCGACCGCCACGTGTCCACCCGCCAGCACAGTAAGGCGGTGGCGCCCGCCAATGAGCGGCGCCACGTGTCCTCCCCGCTGACCCGCCGATCGCGCGACGTGCCCGCCGGTCGCGCGACTTGGATCGCACGTGCGCACGCTTCCCGAGGCACCTACCGCGCGCCCCGTGCACCGCGCGTGCTGCACCCACCAATCAGGGAGTGACACGTGTCCCCTGTGTAGTGGCCCTAGTTCCCATGCAGTGTTTTTCCGATGAATCCACTGTTAGAACACCTAGTATTGGTGTATTTGGCCCACTGTGCATTAATCGGATGCTACTGATGGACCCTGTGTGAGTTAATTTACAGTATTGGCCTTCGGCTGGGTTTGTAGAATACCGGGATTTCGGTTAGCGCACCAACCTCGCAAGATGGCGTGGTGCGTAGAAATTGCCTCGAGCGTGTCCCATATGTGTTTACAGATGAGTTCGGGTCGACTCGGTTTAACGCGGAAGCCCCAGGCTGATTCGGGGTTTTCCGGGCATTGTCCGCCGTTAGAGGACCGGTTTCGGGGAAGCCTCGACTTCACAGTGGAGTGCAGAAATTTTGGAAAAGCTTTGGACACGTGTATTTTCAGATTACAGCGGAGTTCGGGAGGTTCCGGACGGACGCAGAGAGCCCGAAGGCGAAAAGTGAGTTGGAACTGGCAGTTTTGGAGCCGGTTTTTGGATTGAGCACACCGACTCCACGGTTGAGCTTTTTGAGGAGAAAAAGCTTTGAGCATGTGTATTTTCAGATTACAGCGGGGTTCGGGAGGTTCCGGGCGGTGCGGAGACCCGAAGTCAAAAAGTGATTTGGAATGGCTAATTGGAATTAATTAATTAATTTATTCTTTAATTGGAATTTTAGTATGTGGAATAAAGGCTTAAGAGAGAGGGAGTTAGTGAAAGAAAAGTTAATGGTAGTGGATTTTGTGTGTTGAGATTTTTGTTTGGAGGAGGGTGTTTTGGTCTTTTCCCCTTGGCCTCTCACCAACCGCATTAATTAGCTTCCCTCCCTTAATTATGAAGGCCACGTCACCTTCTCCTTCAAGCACAAAACAGAGGAATTGTGTCACGCCCCGAGTTTAAAAAATCCAGTGTAAAATTTTTTTTTTTTTTCTAAATCAGAGTTGCAAAACAGCCGGGGCAATGACAGACCGCCACATATATAGAAGAGTCTCAATCCCCCTTTGGGATTGAGCCTTTCCTATATATGCACGGCTAGCTTGGCAATAACATCAAAGTACTAACTACGTACTAACAATAATACAAAATAACTTTTACAATAACTTTACAAATTACAACTCATTTTCCCAAATTACAAAATCTTTCAACTTTAAACTCTTTAACTAAGTACACGGCTGTCCAGGGTCGAACATCTATCTCGATACCTCGCCGACTCGTCCCGACATCTCAACACCCGCTTGACCTGAAAAACAGTCACCCGAGGGTGTGAGACACACCGGAGTGTATCCCAGTGGGCACGATGAGCCGAGAAATAGCAGATCGTACCTACTGGTATACAATGCTAGAGGATAGTAATAGATCATGGGTTAGGGTAAAGCAAATATATAACTGGTGCTGTAAAGAAAGCAAAACTCATAATCTGGGTACAAGCATAGGAGATAATTTAGTAGAAAATGAAACAAAACCCAAATAATCATATATCAGGATAGAAGCAGGTTATAGCTAGAGCAGGGTAACATAACTAAGAAACTATAATCAAGGCATCACATAGGATCATAAGAAAGTATGTTAAAGAAACTTAACAGCACATGCATCAAGTACATGAAAACACAAAGACCCAATCACAAGCTACCATATTGGCCTTCACAAGACCTCAGGCAAGGCTGCCCACCTGGCACCACCTGGTTGACATTCCCTCCACTGAGGGTCACGGGTTGCAACTGCTAACCACTTTACCGGTAAAGTACACCGCTACGGGTGATCGGACCGCTGGGTGAAGAACAACGGTGCGGGCGAATCATATGTAAATGCTCAAACTGGCGGTCCACTGACCGGGTAATCGGCCAAAGCCGGAAATCCCCACTGGGATGCAAGTACTAACAACTGAATCTCAACTCTCATGCAAGCTCAAGGCAAATCTCAACTCATATGCAAGCTCAAGGCAAATCTCAACTCAATCGTACCAACCAATCAAATGATACAAAACTTAAACACATATTTTTAAGAAAACTGTTTTGAAAAGTCCAAACGCCGAAAAGCATTGCCCTCGTCCTATCAAACAAGAACAGACTCAGGCGACACCACGAAGCTTGGGTTTTAGGTCCAAACCTCGCAGAGCAATTGCCTTTGTCCTATCAAACAAAAACAGACTCCGGCGACCCTACGAAGCTCGGTAAAACATCAGTTAAATAAATCTATGTGCTCAGAGATGTATCATTTGATCAGCAGAACAAACGGGCTCACTAATCAACCATGGAAATGTCCAAGTAAAAGTATACATGCTAGAGGTGCTATGAACAATCATGTAAGGCAGATAACAGGCATAGATCAAGCAGATAGCAGGTATAATGAAATCAAAGGAAAGCAGGCTCAAAGAGATTAAGTTAAGCTACCAACAACAGGGGTCCAACCAGTATCGCACCCCAGAGGGCCGAACTGATAAAACCCGGACCGAAGATAACCCACCTGTCGAATCACAGGCGACTAAACTGTATCAGGAATTTACTCGAAGACCAAATGCAGCTGTATAACCTGAATCAAACATGTTGTTCAGAAAGTTATTTAACTTTTAACTATTATTCATCCTTTATCTCTTTAACTTAGCTTGACTTAAATCCTTTTTATTAATCCAAATTTGTGAACACCTAGACGCATTCCATCTTTTATTCACTATTTGGTGAAATTACCAAATTGCCTCTCCCGGGAATTCCCTTTGGATTTCGGGAGACTCGGGCTGTCTAACTTGGTCGCTGGCTCAACCAGATTCTACTGGGACTCAACAGTCGACCTGGTGAAACCGCCGCAATTCCTCGAATTGCGCGATTGTCACCCAGATACCGAAAAATCGACGATTTTGCCGATTTTCGAACCGTTATCAAATTTCCGCTCAACGGGAGCCATTGGATTCCTAACGAAAAGCTTAGGAACCAACAAATTAGTTTACTAACCAGTATATGATGTGACTTTTGCATCTAGACCCCTAGGGCTTTTAAATTTTCACTTTTTAGTGCCAATTCGGGCACTATTTTTGCCCGATCTTTCAAACCAGAAGTCCGATGACAGCGCCGTAAGTTTCAGCGTGTCCTTTATGACATGACGAAGCTCTTGCTCACCATTTGGGAGCAGCACGAGACCCGAGGAAAACTTTGGCCCATAACATTCCTCTCTAACATAGCCAAAATGAATTTTTGTTTTCTCCGGGACTTCAAACCCCAAATCTGACGCGAGCATCGCGTCCAGTGACCCCAAATTAGCTATGAATACACTGTCGCGGCTTCGCTAAAAGCCCGAACATAGTTTTGTTCCAACATTTAGTTTTAGGTTGATTTCTCTATAACTTTTAATCCGATCGTCAAACAGACGAACTTCGTATATGAAAGTGTCTCTGGACAGTGCCAATACCCCAGGGCTCACCCCAGTTCCAGTCCAAAATCAATGGATCAACTAGATCCGAGTTCCTCGCTCTCTAACACTTCCACCATGCCCCACACACCAATCCACACAGCCAACATTGAGTCTGAAGTGAGCATCAAGCTCAGGGGAGTGTGTGAAACATCTTTCATATTAAACTCGAAGCCGAATTCTGAATTTTTCTTCTTTGGAACATTACATCAAACACCTTAGGGGCATCACTTATACACATTAATTAGACACCTAACTCAACATTTATTTTCTGCAACACAAGCACCCTAGGGCTCCCTCACTTGGGTAGGAAGCTTAAGCATGAAGTTCAGAGGTTACCTGAGGGTCTTGGCCGGTGCCCGGGAGCGGCGGCGGCGGCGGCCGGAGGGGAGCTCGGGCCAAGTTCCATGGTGCAATCACAAAGATGGACCATCTTACTCTTCTGTGGCATTTTGACCTCCAAGATGGAACTTCTCTAGGGGTTGTCTAAGACCAACCTGGGTCGATGGCCGGCGGCGAGAGGCGACGCGCGGCGGCGGCGGAGCTTCCTCAGCCACCACAATGGTGCAAGACCAGAGAAAAAGAACCCCATGTTAAATATTACATGCAACATGTAGGAAGCTTCTAAATGATCCTACACACTCACCCGGGTCGCTGGTCGGGGGCGCAGGCAGCGCGGCGACGCGCGCGGCGGCGAAGTTCACCCGAGCTCGGTGAAGACAAGGATGCTCTAATGGCGGATTCCGGCCGGTGGGGGGCCTGGGCCGGTGCAAGATGGACCATAGTGGTCCCCTCGGTCCCCAGATGCTTGTTGAGGAGTTGGCCGGCGGCGGGGGGGCGCGCTTCGGCGCCGGGCGGAGCACATCCGGCGATGATGCATTATTGGCCGGTTCTAAGGCTCCATGGATCTCCATGGATTCTTCACCGATCCACTCCAGACTTCGGGAGAGGCTTGCAGTCACCAATATGAAGAGGATCAACGGTTCTGATCCGAGCTTCAACGGTCGGAAAAAGAAAAAGTTGAGTTCGTCGAAAAATAATAATTTCCGGCGACTCAAGTCTTCTACCGGCAACGGGGACGGCGGCGAGAGCTCGGGGTTGCACAGGTGACTCCCCTCGATGTCAGGAATCACATGCAAGGGTCCCACGCCGCAGAAAATTTAAAAACTTCCAACCTTCATCTTTGCCGGAGTAAGGAAGAAAGAGGAAGGATGGTGGCGGCGGCGCACGGCGGCGGCGGGATCGGGCTCACCAGGGCTCGGTTGCAGCTTATCTTTGGAGATCTCGAAGAAGATTAGCTATCCCTACAGCTCTTGGTTGATCTATGCTTCAAACTCAAGGGAAGCTAGGTATTTATAGGCTTCTCAACCTCAACTCCGGCGACCCGAGCGGCCGGGGGTTTTCAGCAGCCGAGGGGCCGCGTCGGTTCTGGTCTGGATAAGCTGGTGGATGCTTCGGTTATGAGGGGAGATCAAGAGGCTTCGCGTGTGAGGAAGTCCGAAGGGTCACATAGCATCATACACGATGCATGTATAAAATGCATGGATTGCATTTGTGCACAAAACCCCCCCCCACAACATCTATTTCGAGTTGAGTCCAAAGATCACATACATGCATGTGATATAAGACATGAATACAACAGATGTAAATAGGTCCTTCTACACTTGCCCATTTACAAATTAGTCCTACATGAAACTTGTTCATCTACACTCTAGTCCATGCCTATAACGTGGCACGATTTTTCGAGGCGCAAATTATTGGGTTTATGCGCAAAATACATTGTTTTTCGCCATATTTCACGCATTCGAGAGTTCCGATCATCAGAACGAAAAACGGATTTTCGCCATTGCGTCCGGCACGTCGAAATCCTTCAAGGCAGCGATTTTAGTTTTTCCGACGCGACGTCCAGATAAAATTCGTTCCATAAAACTGTCTAATAGTTTTCATAGTTTTCACGGTTTTCGAGATTTCAGAGTCGTCAACCAGAATTTTTCGACTGCGCCATTTGTGTTCAGAGCATCGAAAATAGCTAGAATTGACTACTCGAATCACTATATTAGGAGTCCAGATAGTAAATTAGCCATGGTGGTTCAAGAGGGAATAAAACCAAAGGTGTTACTGTTCATATACAGTATTCAACTTAAAATACTGTGCGCATGGCACTGCTACATTAATTAATCGCAATTATTGTCCACTTCTTCTTTGAATTCTGGAAGATCCGACCGTCAGATCGAAAAGTGCTGAATATGAAACTTGCTCAGTTCGACGGGACGATCGCAACGGTCAACTCGGATTTCCAAGATCATGCCCGGATTAGAAATTAGCCTTTTTTTGCCTCGTAATTCGTGCAACTTGCACCCCGGCAATTGATCAAATAGATCAATTTAGACCTTTAGAATTCTAACTCCGGCTAAAATTCACCTTTTATTTTTTATTTATTTAAAATAAAAATATTCCGGATTACTACTCACTCCTCCCACCTTACAAGAAGTTTCGTCCCCGAAACTTAATCCACCTAAACGCTGATTAGTCACTAATAGGTTCAATATAGTTATTTCTAATCACGAGATTTCAACCATTCCAAGGCTACTATTTTAGACCCAATCTGTATATTCCCCATTACAGGGCAGAGTATTTCTCAGTTCTTTCGAAAGTACGTTGTCGGCCGCCCAACGTGCTTACCAAAAGAAAGGCGAAATACCATAGATCTGTCGCCAACAACTAGTTGGGGACACAACTCACATCTGAAGATACATCATATACTCCCTTCACAGTCTCTATGCCGATAATATAACCTCTACCAAGGGTCTCTACTTCTCGATAGAATCGACACAAAGGTCAAAATTCAAATCCTTCCCAAATCAGGATTACCATCGGGTACAACAGCAAAAGATACTGAAAGATCAATAATCGGTTCAACCTCTGGCAAACGGTGGTCAATCCTTCAACCACAAGCACTGTAACTGATCTGAGCTCTCTGGCTCCACTAAAACATCAAGCTCACGGTCGAAACCATGACCGCGGGCCCCACAACATGAACACGAAACACTTAAGCTTCAAACCGCTATGCCAAACCCAGCGCTCTCTCGTGAACACAAGTCATCCTAGGGTGTTCGTTCCTAGCCAAACCTAGACATCGTATTTCCTATTGCTCTGTACCATCTAATCTGTCACGCCCCCGAGTTTAAAAAATCCAGTGTAAAATTTTTTTTTTTTTTTCTAAATCAGAGTTGCAAAACAGCCGGGCCAATGACAGACCGCCACATATATAGAAGAGTTCAATCCCCTTTGGGATTGAGCCTTTCCTATATATGCACGGCTAGCTTGGCAATAACATCAGAGTACTAACTACGTACTAACAATAATACAAAATAACTTTTTCAATAACTTTACAAATTACAACTCATTTTCCCAAAATTACAAAATCTTTCAACTTTAAAACTCTTTAACTAAGTACACAGAAGTCACGGCTGGCCAGGTCGAACATCTATCTCGATACCCTCGCCAACTCGTCCCGACATCTCAACACCCGCTTGACCTGAAAAAACAGTCACCCGATGGGTGAGACACACACGAGTGTATCCCAGTGGGCACGACGAGCCGAGAAATAGCAGATCGTACCTACTGTATACAACAATGAGCTGATAGTAATAGATCATGGTTAGGGTAAAGCAAATATATAACTGTGCTGTCACGCCCCGGGTGTAACCAGAACCCGGGCCCGCCAACAGATCCGCCATGCACACAGAATTTTCCATGTACACGAAGCGCTGGTAACCTGCTCAGATAGATATTACATAATAAAAGAGCATATACAGAGCTGAACTAACAGAACTAAAAGTAATCTCAGACTGAAATAAGATACAAGCTGAAATAAAGTACAATAAACTCCCAGCTCACTGACAAAATACAACAGCTGGCTAAAGCCAGTCCCAAAAGTCAACTACTGTAGTCTGAGATACAAAAGGGTACAAATAAAAGTCCAGCTACTCTCACAGTCGGGGTAGATGATCTAGCTAGTCGCAATCCTCTTACCTCGATCTGCCGCTGAAGGCCCAGCAGCTCCCACAGATGACTCTGCAAAACAAAGGGAAAGGGGAACAGAAACAATGATGGGGGTGAGAACTACTAGATAAACCAGTAGCCTCCCCTAGTGGGTAAAACCTCTAATGCTGACGCACCCACTAGGAATAAAGAGGCAAAAAGGAAAGAACAGTGGTATGCAATAAAGACTGCTGAAAGGAAACTACCACTACTATGCCTCTAAATGCAGTGCCAAAAGGTGACTGTATATATGCAACTATAAAGCTGACTGCCCAAAGACCCAATCAGAGGGCCAGGAATATACTGGCACTGCCTGCTCTGTCATCACTCACAACTCACCAACTGACCGGCACCCATCACGGTCTAAAAGCCTACTCCGGAGTGGCACTCGAGGGGAGCGACCCACACGAGTAAAGTATCTCTGTATCAATCATCTCTGTAACTGATGTCTCATAATAGCAGGACTGGATCATGACCATGATCAAAGTGGGAATACTCCATCCACTAATGCAGCCCCGATCCCCAATCTGGTGTGACAATAACACCCGGTCAACCGCCCAGAATCCGCGGTTACCGCTGAACCCATAGACCCCAATCTGATAAAGTAAAAACATCTGGTCAACCGCCTATCATCCGCGGTTGCCACTATGCCCCACAATCCCCTAAGACAATTCCAACTGTCCCAAACTCAAGGTTCAGACACCACTATCTCAAAATCCCGATCAGACTCGAGCAACATGCATCGATAGAGAAGAATAACAATAACACATGTTTTCTCCTAAGTCAAGTCCCATAATATAGTGCTGCAGTAAGATAGTGGCCTAACTAGATGTCCAATGAGCATGCAAGTGTTCTCTTTTAAAAACATTTAGAAAGGAACTAAGTTTCATGTGAAGAATAATTTTAGAACTATTTTAAAAATATTGTTGGGTTACTAATTTGCATGCGGTTCACGATATAGCAATTGTCCAATTTTCTTGTCCCAGATTTATCACATAGAAGCTACTAAATTAATTTAGGGGCCAAATGCAATAGGTTCATATACCACAAGTTATCTATCACATGTATAATTGGAAAACTCTTTTATTCCTAGTGTGCAAGTCAACAAAGAGGGATACGCAACCACCCACCTCGAAAAGCGTGCACAATACACCCAGAAAATACCCGCTGTCCTCAAAGCACACCGTCAGCTGAAACAATATCCTACAACATCACACAAGGTGTACACGGTGTAAAAACTATAAGTTCCAAACACATATTGCTATTTTTTACAATCAGCACGCAAAACGAGGAATTTCACCTCTGTCCCGAGCTCCTAAAATCCCAGAAAAATCACGGTTGCGTTCCTCGCGAAAAGTAGCCCAAAATCGACTCTTGAATCACCTCGATCCGATATTCCTACGCTGAGAAACAATTCGTCGAAGTCGCCGCTGTCCAAAAATCCAAACAGCAAAATAGGGGGTCAAAACAGCTCGGGAATCATGCCAAAAGTCGGAATCCAGAGAAACCATCAACACGGAAAACGAAGCCCTACCTCTTAGGAACACACTAGCGAAAAATCGTCGAAATAGGACTCCTGTAATGCACAGGGGACTTCTCGGACTGAAATGCGACGATAACGGGCCAAAATGGGGAAAACCGAGGCACACTGTAAAATCCGGATCGCCGCTGTCGAACTTCCAGAAAATCTGGGAACGCACCACGAGGTAGAAAAATCATGAGGAACAACTTCTCTTCAATGGCCTCTCTCTGGTTCTTCTCTCTCTATCACTCGAAAAATGGCAGAAAAGAGGGGAGGGGAGGCCTTTATATAGGCCCAAAAATCTTTTGGGAAAATTCCCTCTGTGTCCCAACTTCCGGGCGTGAACAGTACCCCAGGCCCACTTTTCGGGCGGCTACAGTGCGGCCCGGCCCGCCAAGTTCCAGGCGGGCCGGGCCGCACTACCCTCAGGATGCAGCGGTTCATCCGACTTACCGGTAGGCTGATTGAGCCGAGAGACCGAGACAGATTGAGCGATGGCCACCAGCATCTGTGGATGAATTGTGCAGCCGATTAGAGGATGCCAGGATAGTGGATCGCGTCTTATCAGGTGTGGTTACTTATGGTCATTAGAGTTGGAGCTTGTTGATACTGACACTGCTTGGGTGTGTTTACTAGAGCAGGTGTAGCTTCGCGTGGGCCAGAGAAGGGACTATTGGCTTGTGCACGTGAGGATCAGGTTTCAGATCACGTATAGCACAGGTATGAGTGTTGCCAGTTCCGCCCAGTTTTGTAGGACCTTGATTTGATCCTAGAGTTGTTAGTCCTACATCGGCTCCGAGATGTTGATATGAGGTTGGATAGGGATTGGTTATCCCAATGTTATGTTATCTTGGATTGTCGAGAATGGACAATGACCCTCCGTGGACCTGGCCAGGAGGAGTGTGTTTTCAGAGGATGTTAGAGCACGACAGAGGTTGAGTCGTGGTCATATCGCTTGGTTAGCGATTGTAGAGAAGGTGCTTACGGCGGCACCGGGACTAAAGGAATATCTTTATCGCCGTGTGATTCCTGACAGGAGTTTACCTGATCTGATGTTGAAGCCGCCGTTATAATGAGACTGAGATCGAGGTTGTGATCGACATGGTTTGGAAGCCGCGCCGACATCGGCAGCATCTCTTGGAGTACCACTTGTGAGACAGTGAGAGAGCTGTTAGTGCAGCTGCGGATCCGAGGGATCGAGGGGACTGTGTGACCCAGTACCACGTCGTGAGGATACGATTGTGAGGATTCGAGAGATTGGTATTTTGGATGTGTTGCCACACCGTTGATACACGGTGGTGATGCCATGCCGTTGGTACACGGCAGTGATCCCGTTGTGAGTGCACAACGCGTGAGGGTACTGTGACGGTTCGAGCACAGATAGTTTTGGATTGTTTTGGGTTGATGCCTTGCGGGACACTGGAGGCCTGTGGAACCCTACAGCTGAGGGCTGTGCCAGATAGAGTCTGAACCCGATAAAGACATTTTGAGCTTACAGTGAAGTCAAGCGGATTGACTAAGGCCCTGCGCCTTTTGGATTTGAGGACTTGTGTTTCCGGCGTACTTGACCGGGCTGTAGAACCAGTGTGAGTTTGAGCTCTACAGTGAGTTGCCGTGCTAGTAGTGGAGCTAGATTTTGTACATGGCCGGTTGATTGATTATATCGGGTTTGGTTCTGAGATGAGATAAAGCACGAGTAGCACTTGAGGATAGTGCTGCAACATTTTAAAAGAAAAGTTGTTTGCCAAATTGAAGAGTTGTGCTTGACTTTGGAAGATTCTGTGGTTAGGCCATGTGATTTCAGCTGCAAAGAGTGACAGTGGCCCGACAAGAGTGTGGGCCGTTTGTGTTTCGGCTTAGACTATGATAGTGACAGAGGTCCATAGTTGTGGATTAAACAGTGCCCAGCATAACTTTGAGGCATTTCAAGCTGTGATGGTAATGGCATTATTGTGAATAGTTGCTTGAGATGAGAGAGATTTGAGATATCTATCAATCCTAGAACCTGAGATACTGGGTTACTCAGAAGGATTTTTGATTGGGGCAATGCCGGTGGATAAAGTTATTAGGGATGTATGTTTGAGCTTACAGTAGCATCCCGACAAGCCAAGTGGTCGCAGCTCCTTGAATAGGCGAGCGGTGCAGTTTTGGAGTATGATGGTTACTCAGCAGATGCCGCTGAAAGAGTAATTGTAGACGAATTGAGATTAAGTGGTGTTTCCCCGGGAATGTGGCAAAACTTGTGTTTTGGACTCGTAACCCACTCCGTTGGACAGGATTGGGGGGGGGAACTTCTCAGTGAATGCAGCGGAGTACTGAAGTACAAGGACCCGCATCTGTGTGCCCGTGGATTCCGAGATCCGAGAGCTGATTTTGAGAGTTAGGGGTTGAGTGTTGTTCCCGATGTTGGGACTTCTTACCCTGTGGATGGATGTAAGAATGCAATTGTGAAGCTCTCAGAATTGTGGTTGCTAAGGAGCAACAGGAAAGTTATGCCAATTGGAGGCAGAGAGTTTTGGTGACTTATGGAAATCACTATCCGCAGAAATGTGTAGATTTGAGATTTCGCGGGAAGTGGAGTCCGCGAATTGTTGGCATATTCGAGGAGTTTAGAGCGCATTGAGCAGTTGCTCACCGAGTTGCGCTACCGCCATGATTTGGCAAGTACCCACGAGGACGTTGGTGTATCCGTCCTGAGGGAAGTATGGATTTGGACCCTTGCATGATTTGGACCTCAGTTCTTGGGAGTCAGACGAGGACTTGGACTATCAGGAGCGACCGGTGCGAATTCTTGCTCGAGCGACGAGAGAATTGCGCAACCTGATCTTACCTTTGGCAAAGGTCCAGTTAGCCGTCATGATGAGTTAAGGCTGCTTGAGAGCCTGAGGATGAGCTGAGAGTTCATATCCCCACTTATTTGAGTCACCCTCCTGAGTTTTGGAGTTTTTGGGTTTCGAGGACGAAACCGTTTAAAAGGAGGGGAGAGTGTAGAGTACCGGAGCTTCGGGCAGTGTGCCGACTCCACGTGGCAGCCTGGTATTGTGGAAATACCTTCTGCAGTTTCTATTTGTATTTACAGAGAGGATCGGGTGGTCCCGGAGCGACGCGGAAGTATTCTTGTAAAAAAGTGAGTTGGCGTCGGATTGAGAGCTTGCGGGTCGAGCATTGGTTTCATGGATGGGTTTGATGTGAGTTGATCCCTTGGACATGTGTATTATGAGTTTACAGAGGTGTTCGGTTGGTTTCAGGGTGATGCGGAGGTCCCGAGGCGAGAAGTGAGTTGACGGGGCATTCGGAGATTTTCTGGCTGTTTCTGGAGCTTTTGGGTGGCTTGGTTCCGGAACAGCCATTTAGTTCGGAACCAGGGGTGGTGTTCCGGTACCAAAATGCTGGTACCCGAACACAGACTCAGAAATGCCCGAAATGGCTCGGATTGGTGCACAGTGAAGTGAGGTATGGGCTTCTCTTTCCAACCACTCCCGTCATGTTATATACCCCTGAACACCAGCTCCCTCACCCATCTCCCACCTCTCATTCATCCTCTTCCTTCCTTGCTGCCAGAGAGAAGAAGAAGAGGAAGTAGCAGAAGGAGAGAGGTGCGTGCATGGTGAGTGTTGACCGGGTCAACGTGCGCGCGCGAGGTGCAAATTGAGGTAAATTGGTTGTTGCAGATTATGGATTTGGACTTGTTAGTTCTCCTCTTGGGTTTTATTGATGGAATTAAATGGTATATTGAGCTAATTTCCATCCTTGCTCCCTTCTGTGCTCTCGGGTTTAGGCAAGCAGGCTGGATTACTGCGCAAATCCGCAGCACTGTGCGTGCATGCTTTCGTGTAGTAGAGTGTTCAGGCTGAGCTGAGATTTTTGTGGTGGCCTAGCTGGGTGCTGTGGAGGTTGACTGGAGCTCCGTGGATTTTTCTAGAGCGCGCGCAGTGTGCGCGCGCGCGAGAGGCGCAGTTCGTTTTTCGTCAGATTTCGCCCGTTTCTTCTCGCCGACTTTCAGCGTTTGCCTGCGGAAAGCATTCCAGGTGGGTTGGAATTTCTTCAAGATGTATGGAATGCCCTCTAAAGCTATTTGAATGCATGTTGATCATGAGTAGCTTAATTTTGCATAGCTGGTAAATCTGATAGTTGCCTAGAAAATTGTAGGAATACAATTATGACCCCAGATATTTTTAGCATGATCTAGAAGTGAATTGACACTAGACTGCATGGTTAGTTGGCATTATAGTGGCATCTGAACCGTTTTAAAAATCGTCGGACCGTTTTAATGAAAACTGGGTTTTAAAAAGAGTTTTAAAATATTGAGATCTTCCCGAGGGGTTGAGTAGGTTCAGGATGCATGTGTTCTCGTGCCAGAGGGCCGAGTGGATTTTTAGAGCATTATGAGATGACTTTCTAGTGTCATGAGAGAGTTTTGGCATGTTTCTAGTTCGGGGGCGGAAGCTATGGGCGCTATGCCTGCAGCCTGTTCTTGTTTGATAGGGTTGTAGGTGGTAGTCGTTCAGAATTTCCAGGCCTCCCGTGTGAGAGATTGAGGATGTTTTCCCTGATTGGGTTACTCTAGATCATGATTATGTTCTGATTTAGTGGTGGAGATGGTTCTCCCACTTAGCCATGAGAGTTTTGGGGGCTTTGGCAGATCGAGTCGTGGAGGTTTCCCGACTCAGCCACGGGTCGTGCATTATCAGATTGAGTCGTTGAGGGTTCTCCGACATAGCTGTGAGAGTGTTGGGTTTTTCCTATTCGAGTCGTGGAGTCTTTCTCCGACTGAGTTATGCTAGTTGAGCATTGAGTTCCGATCTGTTTGATCGAGGATTATCAGTTTGAGTCGTTGAGGGTTCTCCGACTGAGTTATGCTAGTTGAGCATTGAGATCCGATCTGGTTGATCGTGGATTATAGCCTGCTGAGCCTGGCTTTTATGCCAGTTATGAGATACTTGAGATACTTGAGTTCGGTGGGGTCGCTCCCCTCGAGCTACGCCCCGGGTGCGATGATGATACCGAGCCTGACGAGGCTGCGATGATGCGACTAGTTGATACACTAGAGTTCGCTTGAGATAGTCGGACAGGACGCCCCACGTAAATCCCGTCCTCATGTGGATGTGTGGTGGTGGGTAGGTGCGATCCTAGTCGACAGGCGCAGGCTTGACTGGTCCAAAGAGGGACAGTCATTGCGATTGGGTGATATGTGTGAGTGAGTTTCATAGCATGTTCAATAGATGAGTTTTTCCTTTGAGGCATGTTAGCAGTAGTGGTGTATGCATATCTTCATCATTTGTATAGTTTCTTGAGCATGATGATTAGACATGATAGCTATAGTTTCTTTTCAGCTTTTATCTATCTATCTATCTATCTGCATACCTATCTGTTGTGCCTCCGGTAGACTTAGTGGGCATACCGTGGATATTGAGACGGTACCCACTGGGAACTACCTTTGCAGTAGTTCTCACACCCGCTGCGGTGACAGGTTTCCTGAGGCTGCTGTTCCGGCTTAGCTCGCGCGGAGACAGCTGATCGAGGTGAGGACGTGGCCGTTTAGTTCCTTACCAGCACTGAGAGTCAGAGGTAGATGTACCTGGTGTATTTTATGACTCCACTTTTGTACTGAACATTCTGAGAGATCAGTGAGGATTTCTTGTACTTTTGTAGCTGAGAGACTTTGTATTGAGATTTTATTTATATCAGTTGTTCAGTGGATTTCTGTAGCTATTTAGTTCTTTTCAGCTCTGATGCATGTTTAGCTATAGATCTTTTGCAGGGTAGACGCTTCGTCTGTACGGCAGTTTCCGTACAGATGGCGGATCTGTTGGCGAGCCCGGGTCGCAGTTTCGAACCCGGGGCGTGACAACCCGCCACGTGTCCGCCAAACAGGCAACAGCCGTCCGGGCCCAACGGGGAAGCGCCACGTGTCCCAGCCGCCCACGTGTTCCACGCGCCCGGCGCACGTGGGCGGCTCTGCGCCCGCCAATGAACAGTGGCCACGTGTCCCACGTGGTCCACGGGGCGCACGAGCCCGGTCTACGCGCCGGGTCTTCCGGATCCTGTCGACCAATGGGGTGATGCCACGTGTCGCACGCCAGCCGCCTCCCATGACGCCGCCGGGCCAATCAGGTGATGACACGTGGCAGTTACTATTTTCCGTGCACCCGGTGCACGCCTGCCAGTGGACCGCGCGCCTGCGCTCCTGCCCGCGCCCGAGCGCGCCTGCCCGCGCCCGAGCGCGCCTGCCCGCGCCTGCACGCGCTGCCCGCGGCCGCTTTCCGCCCCTGTGCCGCCGCGCGCCGCATTCCTCCGCCGCGCCGCCGCCTGCCGCCGGTCGCCGGAACAGTATTTTCCGGCAGCCGGAGTTACTGTTCCGGTGAACAGTGCCATAGTGCCGAAAAATGCCGTAAATATACATTTTGATCGTTTCCGCGCGCTGAGTCCAAATCCGCCGTCCGTTTCTTCAAATTCTTATCCGAAATTTTGCCGAAAGCTCCCGAAAGGCCCACTTGATCCGTTTTTCGTGCCGGATCCATTTCTGAAGTCCGTTTTCGACGCTGCAAGCTCCATTGCACTGTGTAGGCTTCCTCTAAGCGCCGTTAATGCTGCAGAATCCTTCATAAAAATCTGGATCATCACAGGTGCTGTAAAGAAAGCAAAACTCATAATCTGGGTACAAGCATAGGAGATAATTTAGTAGAAAAGGAAACAAAACCCAAATAATCATATATCAGGATAGAAGCAGGTTATAGCTAGAGCAGGGTAACATAACTAAGAAACTATAATCAAGGCATCACATAGGATCATAAGAAATTATGTTAAAGAAACTTAACAGCACATGCATCAAGTACATGAAAACACAAAGACCCAATCATAAGCTACCATATTGGCCTTCACAAGACCTCAGGCAAGGCTGCCCACCTGGCACCACCTGGTTGACATTCCCTCCACTGAGGGTCACGGGTTGCAACTGCTAACCACTTTACCGGTAAAGTACACCGCTACGGGTGATCGGACCGCTGGTGTACGTGAAGAACAACGGTGCGGGCGAATCATATGTAAATGCTCAAACTGGCGGTCCACTGACCGGGTAATCGGCCAAAAGCCGGGAAATCCCCACTGGGATGCAAGTACTAACAACTGAATCTCAACTCTCATGCAAGCTCAAGGCAAATCTCAACTCATATGCAAGCTCAAGGCAAATCTCAACTCAATCGTACCAACCAATCAAATGATACAAAACTTAAACACATATTTTTAAGAAAACTGTTTTGAAAAGTCCAAACCCCGAAAAGCATTGCCCTCGTCCTATCAAACAAGAACAGACTCAGGCGACACCACGAAGCTTGGGTTTTAGGTCCAAACCTCGCAGAGCAATTGCCTTTGTCCTATCAAACAAGAACTTACTCCGGCGACCCTACGAAGCTCGGTAAAACATCAGTTAAATAAATCTATGTGCTCAGAGATGTATCATTTGATCAGCAGAACAAACGGGCTCACTAATCAACCATGGAAATGTCCAAGTAAAAGTATACATGCTAGAGGTGCTATGAACAATCATGTAAGGCAGATAACAGGCATAGATCAAGCAGATAGCAGGTATAATGAAATCAAAGGAAAGCAGGCTCAAAGAGATTAAGTTAAGCTACCAACAACAGGGGTCCAACCAGTATCGCACCCCAGAGGGCCGAACTGATAAAACCCGGACCGAAGATAACCCACCTGTCGAATCGCAGGCGACTAGACTGTATCAGGAATTTACTCGAAGACCAAATGCAGCTGTATAACCTGAATCAAACATGTTGTTCAGAAAGTTATTTAACTTTTAACTATTATTCATCCTTTATCTCTTTAACTTAGCTTGACTTAAATCCTTTTTATTAATCCAAATTTGTGAACACCTAGACGCATTCCATCTTTTATTCACTATTTGGTGAAATTACCAAATTGCCTCTCCCGGGAATTCCCCTTTGGATTTTCGGGAGACTCGGGCTGTCTAACTTGGTCGCTGGCTCAACCAGATTCTATTGGGACTCAACAGTCGACCTGGTGAAACCGCCGCAATTCCTCGAATTGCGCGATTGTCACCCGGATACCGAAAAATCGACGATTTTGCCGATTTTCGAACCGTTATCAAATTTCCGCTCAACGGGAGCCATTGGATTCCTAACGAAAAGCTTAGGAACCAACAAATCAGTTTACTAACCAGTATATGATGTGACTTTTGCATCTAGACCCCTAGGGCTTTTAAATTTTCACTTTTTAGTGCCAATTCGGGCACTGTTTTTGCCCGATCTTTCAAACCAGAAGTCCGATGACAGCGCCGTAAGTTTCAGCGTGTCCTTTATGACATGACGAAGCTCGTGCTGACCATTTGGGAGCAGCACGAGACCCGAGGAAAACTTTGGCCCATAACATTCCTCTCTAACATAGCCAAAATGAATTTTTGTTTCTCCGGGACTTCAAACCCCAAATCTGACGCGAGCATCGCGTCCAGTGACCCCAAATTAGCTATGAATACACTGTCGCGGCTTCGCTAAAAGCCCGAAACATAGTTTTGTTCCAACATTTTAGTTTTAGGTTGATTTCTCTATAACTTTTAATCCGATCGTCAAACAGACGAACTTCGTATATGAAAGTGTCTCTGGACAGTGCCAATACCCCAGGGCTCACCCCAGTTCCAGTCCAAAATCAATGGATCAACTAGATCCGAGTTCCTCGCTCTCTAACACTTCCACCATGCCCCACACACCAATCCACACAGCCAACATTGAGTCTGAAGTGAGCATCAAGCTCAGGGGAGTGTGTGAAACATCTTTCATATTAAACTCGAAGCCGAATTCTGAATTTTTCTTCTTTGGAACATTACATCAAACACCTTAGGGGCATCACTTATACACATTAATTAGACACCTAACTCCACATTTATTTTCTGCAACACAAGCACCCTAGGGCTCCCTCACTTGGGTAGGAAGCTTAAGCATGAAGTTCAGAGGTTACCTGAGGGTCTTGGCCGGTGCCCGGAGGTGGCGGCGGCGGCGGCCGGAGGGGAGCTCGGGCCAAGTTCCATGGTGCAATCACAAAGATGGACCATCTTACTCTTCTGTGGCATTTTGACCAAACCAAGATGGAACTTCTCTAGGGGTTGTCTAAGACCAACCTGGGTCGATGGCCGGCGGCGAGAGGCGACGCCGGCGGCGGCGGAGCTTCCTCGGCCACCACAATGGTGCAAGACCAGAGAAAAAGAACCCCACGTTAAATATTACATGCAACATGGTAGGAAGCTTCTAAATGATCCTACACACTCACCCGGGTCGCTGGTCGGCGGCAGGCAGCGCCGGCGACGCGCGGCGGCGAAGTTCACCCGAGCTCGGTGAAGACAAGGATGCTCTAATGGCGGATTCCGGCCGGTGGGGCCTGGGCCGGTGCAAGATGGACCATAGTGGTCCCCTCGGTCCCCAGATGCTTGTTGAGGGGATGGCCGGCGGCGGGGACGTGCGGCGGCGGCGGGGACGCGCGGCGGCGCCGGGCGGAGCACATCCGGCGATGATGCATTATTGGCCGGTTCTAAGGCTCCATGGATCTCCATGGATTCTTCACCGATCCACTCCAGACTTCGGGAGAGGCTTGCAGTCACCAATATGAAGAGGATCAACGGTTCTGATCCGAGCTTCAACGGTCGGAAAAAGAAAAAGTTGAGTTCGTCGGAAAACAATAATTTCCGGCGACTCAAGTCTTCTACCGGCAACGGGGACGGCGGCGAGAGCTCGGGTTGCACAGGGTGACTCCCCTCGATGTCAGGAATCACATGCAAGGGTCCAAGGCCGCAGAAAATTTAAAAACTTCCAACCTTCATCTTTGCCGGAGTAAGGAAGAAAGAGGAAGGATGGTGGCGGCGGCGCACGGCGGCGGCTGGGGTCGGGCTCACCAGGGCTCGGTTGCAGCTTATCTTTGGAGATCTCAGAAGAAGATTAGCTATCCCTACAGCTCTTGGTTGATCTATGCTTCAAACTCAAGGGAAGCTAGGTATTTATAGGCTTCTCAACCTCAACTCCGGCGACCCGAGCGGCCGGGGGTTTCAGCAGCCGAGGGGCCGCGTCGGTTATGGTCTGGATAAGCTGGTGGATGCTTCGATTATGAGGGGAGATCAAGAGGCTTCGCGTGTGAGGAAGTCCGAAGGGTCACATAGCATTCATACACGAATGCATGTATAAAATGCATGGATTGCATTTTTGCACAAGACCCCCCTCCACAACATCTATTTCGAGTTGAGTCCAAAGATCACATACATGCATGTGATATAAGACAAGAATACAACAGATGTAAAAAGGTCCTTCTACACTTGCCATTTACAAATTAGTCCTACATGAAACTTGTTCATCTTACACTCTAGTCCATGCCTATAACGTGGCACGATTTTCGAGGCGCAAATTATTGGGTTTATGCGCAAAATACATTGTTTTTCGCCGTATTTCACACATTTCGAGGAGTTCCGGTCATCAGAACGAAAAACGGATTTCGCCATTGCGTCCGGCACGTCGAAATCTTCAAGGCAGCGATTTTAGTTTTTCGACGCGACGTCCAGATAAAATTCCGTTCCATAAAAACTGTCCAATTTTATAGTTTTCACGGTTTTTGAGATTTCAGAGTCGTCAACCAGGATTTTCGACTGCGCCATTGTGTTCAGAGCATCGAAAATAGCTAGAATTGACTACTCGAATAACTATATTAGGAGTCCAGATAGTAAATTGGCCGACGTTGGTTCAAGAGGGAATAAAACCAAAGGGGTTACTGTTCATATACAGTATTCAACTTAAAATACTGTGCGCATGCCACTGCTACATTAATTAATCGCAATTAATTGTCCACTTCTTCTTTGAATTCTGGAAGATCCGACCGTCAGATCGAAAAGTGCTGAATATGAAACTTGCTCAGTTCGACGGGACGATCGCAACGGTCAACTCGGATTTCCAAGATCATGCCCGGATTAGAAATTAGCCTTTTTGCCTCGTAATTCGTGCAACTTGCACCCCGGCAATTGATCAAATAGATCAATTTAGACCTTTAGAATCTAACTCCGGCTAAAATTCACCTTTTATTTTATTTATTTAAAATAAAATATTCCGGATTACTACAAATTGTGTGGGAGCAGAGGAAAAGTTAGAAGGGAGAAAAAGAGAAAAGGAGTAAGAAGATGAAGGAAAAAAAAAAAAAAAAGGGGTGATTTGGTTGAGAGTTGCTGGTCTGGAGCTTCCTGCTAGGAGCCGCGGCGCCCAGCGGAGCGGAGCGCGCGCGCGCCGTTCGCCAAGCAAGGTAAGGTTTGTTGCAGATTTTTGGGAGCTTGGGTTTTTGAGGTTATTTTCTTGTTTTCTTTTTCGGTTAGTGTGTGGAGGTGTGCTCTGGACTGCTTGTCCTTGGGCTCATGGTGCTGTGGGGCCGCGGCAGGGGGAAGCCGCGCGCGCGTACAAGGGTGCGCGCGCGGCTGGTGCGCTCTGCTGCGCGGGCAAGCGCAGCAGGGCGCTGCGCAGGCCCCGCGCGGGCGCGCTGCGTAGGGCGCCGCGCGGGCGCGCTAGCGCGCCGCGCATGCGCACTGCACGCGCGCTAGGCGCGCGCGCAGCGGGCTGGGCCGCCGCGCGGCGGGCCTATGCGCCGCGCAGCGACCTTGGGAACCCCGCGGCAGGCTGCGGCTTGATTTCGGATTTTTGATCTTCTCTCTCTCTCTCTCTCTCTCTCTCTCTCTCTCTCTCCCTGGTTGTTGCAGCAGCATTGGATTGTGCTGAGCTGATGATGATGATGATGGTGCTGATGAAGCTGATGATGATGAAGCTGATGATGATGGTGCTGATGAGCTGATGATGATGATGGTGGTGCTGATGAAGCTGATGATGATGATGAAGCTGATGATGATGGTGCTGATGAGCTGATGATGATGATGATGGTGCTAATGAAGCTGATGATGATGATGAAGCTGATGATGATGATGATGATAACGATGATGAGGATCGTTTTGTATAAGCTGTGAGTGAGTTTTATATTTAATTATGATGGAATTAAATTAGGCACATTAGTAGTGTGTAAGGGTGGAGGTGAGCTTTCATTTTATGGGTGCTGTGAGAAGTGTGTATATGTTGTGGCAGCTATAGGGTGTAATTGGATTTATCTAATTTCCATGTGAACTGATGGAGATGTTGGACTTAAGGGAATTGTGTAAGTGAATTTATATTGGTATACAAGGCAACTTTTGTATGTTTGCATGTGTTCATTTTGGTGGTGGACTTCATGTGGGTAGATGTTAATGTTGGAGCTTGCTGAGTATGTGTTGTGCTGGGGTGTTGTACTTAGGTGTGTGGGTGGTTTTGTATTATGGTGTTTATGTGAGCAGCTAGTGGGAGATGTGTATTGAGACTTGTTGTATGTGTGCAATGGAGCTTTTTAGTTTTGTATGCTGAGAGTTACCTATAAGAGGATGGACTTGGGTTTTTGTGATCAAGTATTTTAGAGTGTACAGTGGGTGTTTGTGTGTGCATTTGAGGCTATGAAGTTGGTGGTGGACTGTTGAGTGTTCAGTTGCTGTTAGTGGATTGTGGAGTACTCAGATCCTTGTTTGCACCGTGATTGACCGTGAAGTGAGCCGGAGTTTTCGCGAATTTTTGTGTGGACTCGAGGTTTTGTTCCGAGCTTCCGGGGTTTTTTCTTTTCCGAGTACGCGGCAGTGTGCGCGCGCGGTGCGATTTTCAAAATTTTCGTCAGTTGAGGATCCGGCTCTTCACCGACTTCAGCATTTGCCTGCGAAAAGCGTTTCAGGTGGGTTGGAATTTCTCCAAAATTATGGAATGCCCTCTAATGCTTCTGTAAGCATATTGATCATGTTTAGCTTATTTATCATTTATTGATCATGTTTAGCTGATTTATTATATATTGATAAATCTGATCGTTACTTAGAAAATTATAGATTGACATTCTTGAGCCCCAGACATTTTTAGTATAACCTAGAGGTTATTTGACACTAGACTGCATGTTCATTTGAGTTTCAGGCTGCATCTGGACCTTCATATATTTTTAGTGCCCCGTTTTAAGTAAAACTCCATTAAAAGGGTTTTTAACTATTGAGAACGCTATGAATGGTCCAGATTGTTCGAATTGATTGTATACTTGTGCCGAGGGCCGAGTAGATTTTTAGAGCATTGTGAGATGACTTTCTAGTGTCATGAGAGAGTTTTAGCATTTTTCCAGTACGGGGGCGGAAGCTATGGGCGGCTACGCCTGTAGCCTGTTCTTGTTTGATAGGGTTGTAGGTGGTAGTCGTTCAGAATTTCCAGGCCTCTCGTGTGAGAGATTGGGAACTTATTTTCCCTGTATGGTTTATTCTAGATCTTGGGTCGTGTTCTGATTTAGTAGTGGAGGTAGTTCTCCCACTTAGTTTTGAGGATATTTGGGGTTCTAGCAGATCGAGTCGCGGAGGTTTCCGACTCAGCCATGGTCGTGCATTATCAGATTGAGTCGTTGAGGGTTCTCCGACATAGCTGTGAGAGCGTTTGGGCTATTCATGTTTGAGTCGAGGTTCTTTTCCGACCGAGTTGTGTTTTCGAGCTTCGAGATACCGATCTGTTTGATCGTGGATTATAGCCTGCTGAGCCTGGCATTTTATGCCAGTTATGAGATACTTGAGATACTTGAGTTCGCGGGGTCGCTCCCCGCGAGCTATGCTCCGGATGCGATGATGATACCGAGCCTGACGAGGCTGCGATGTGATTACCGAGATAGTCCTTGAGGGACACCCTACGTAAGACCAAGTCCTGTTTGGGCGTAGTGGCAGTAGATGAGCGCAGGCTTGACTTTGACTGGTCCAAAGAGGGACAGTCATTGAGATTTGGGTGATTTGTGTGAGTGAGTTTCATAGCATGTTCATAGATGAGTTTTCCCTTGAGCATGATACTTGAGGCATGTTAGCAGTAGCGAGTGTATGCACATTTCATCATTAGTATAGTTTCTTGAGCATGATGTTTGAGACATGATAGTTATAGTTCCTTTCAGCTTTTATCTATCTATCTATCTATCTGCATACCCTTCTGTTGTGCCTCTAGTAGACTTAGTGGGCATACCGTGGATATTGGTGACGGTACCCACTGGGATCTACCTTCTGCAGTAGATCTCACACCCGCTGCGGTGACAGGTTTCCTGAGGCTGCTGTTCCGGCTTAGCTTGCGCGGAGACAGCTGATCGAGGTGAGGACGTGGTCGTTTAGTTCCTTGCCAGCATTGAGAGTCAGAGGTAGATGTACCCTGTATATTTATGATTCCGCTTTTGTACTGGACATTCTGAGAGATCAATGAGGATATCTTGTACTTTTTTTAGCTGAGAGACTTTGTATTGAAATTTATTTATACCAGATGTTCAGTGGATTTCTGTAGCTTTTAGTTCTTTTTCATCTTTGATACATGTTTAGCAACAGATCTCTTGCAGGGTAGACGCTTCGTCTGTGCGGCAGTTTCCGCACAGGCGGCGGATCTGTTGGCGAGCCCGGGTCGCAGTTCGACCCCGCGGCGTGACAGATTTAGGTGGTATCAGAGCCTAGGTGTATAGGTCATTGAGGACTTAGAGACCCTAGGCTATTGGTTGGACAGTAGGATGACTATCGTGGGAGACGAGACTTTAGCGAGAGTCCTGATTGAGTTTGTACCTCCCCCAGAGGATTGGGGCGAGTGATTTTACATGTTGTTTCTCTAAAGATAATTATGTTGGCTGCAGACAACATAATGCTTTAGTTGGGTAACATGTTTTAGACTTTCGCTTGATTGGGTCGAGAGAGTTTTGGTCCTAATGTTTGTTCTGTTGCAGTGGTTTCCGATGCTTCCGAGACGCCGTGCAGCGGCGAGGGCGTGTTTGACCTTGGATGAGGAGTCGAACAGCGGGAGGCTAAATGGATAGAGCAGAGCGAGGCCTAAGAGATTCAGGCCCAAGCAGTCCTGAGATTTGAGGCGATGCGGCGCCAGGAATAGAACATGGAGCGCGTGAAGCACATGTTTGGATCGAGAGCATCTTCCGGGGTATCATTAGTAGTACTTCCAGCCGCGACGTCGTCGAACTTCGATCCTGATCGCGCCACAGATGGTGCAGAAGCAGCGAGAGGTTGTTGACCGGTTATTTACTTCATCCAGTTTCATCCCCTGCAGATTTCGGGATAGAGTTTGGAGCCTTGGGAGGCCGAGAACTGGATCGCTACTATGGAAGAGCTGTTTGAGGATTTGTTCATCCAGGAGAAGCATCTGGTGCACTTGGTTGTGCACTTTTGGGAAGGGACGCCGAGAGTTGGTGGCGTCGAGTTCGTCCTGCTGGACCACCGGGAGCGCATAGGATGACCGAGAGCGAGTTTCTGCGATTGTTGAGCAGAGTGTCCCTATGTAGTGCGCTTGGATTTGCCGCTTGCGACGGCACTCCCGCTACCCCTTCTGGATGAAGAGGTTCATCCTACTTACCGGTAGGCTGACCGAGCAGCGACGCCGAGACAGATAGAGCGATGGCCACCAGCATCTAGTGAATGAGTTTGTACTGCCGGCTGGAGGGCGCCAGGATAACGGATCGTGTTCTACCAAGCGTGGACTTTCTTATAGTCGTCGGAGTTAGAGCATGTTGATGCCGATACCGCTTGTGTGTGTTCAGTAGAGCAGGGGTAGCTTCATGTGAGCCAGAGATGGACTGTTGGTCTGTACACGTGAGGATCAGGTTCCAGATCACGTTTAGCACATGGATGAGTGTTGCCAGTCCCGCCAGAGTAAGTAGGATATTCGATTTGATTCCTTGAGTTTTAGTCCTACATCAGTTTTGAGGTGTTGTTATGGGTTTGGATAGAGTTTGGTTATCCCAATGCTATGCTACCATGGATGGCCAAGAGAGGATTTTGACCCTCCGTGGACCTGGTCAGGAGGAGTGTGTTGTAGAGGGAGTTAGACCACGGCAGAGTTGAGTCGTGGTCGTATCACGTTGCTAGCGACTGTAGAGGAAGTGCTTACGGCGGCACCGGAACTAAGGAATACCGTTATCGCCCGTGTGATCCCGGGTAAAAGTCTACCTGATCTGTTATTGAAGCCGCCGCTTAGTGAGATTGAGTTAGTGATTGACGTGGTTTTGGAAACTGCGCCGACTATGGTAGCACTTATTGGAGTATCACCTGTGAGACCGAGAGTGATAGCTGATGGCGCAGTTGCGGGATATGATGGATCGAGAGGTCTGTGTGACCCAGTACCACGTCGTGGGAACACGACAGTGAGGATCCGAGAGATGGATACTTGAGTATGATGCCACACCGTGGATACACGGTGGTGATGCCACGCCGATTGGTGCACGGCAGTGATGCCACGTTGTTAATACACAACGGTGAGAGTTCTTTCATGGTTCGAGTACAGACAGACTCGGAAGGTGTTTCAGCAGATGCTCATTTGTGAGGCAGGTATCTTTTGGAACCATGCAGCCGAGGGCTGTGCCCCGTAAGTGATCAAACCCGATAGGTGCATTATGAACTTGCAGTGCGGTCAAATGGATTGAGTAAGGCCCTGCCGCTTTTAGGAATTGTGGGATTGTGTGTTCCAGCTGAGGATGATGCCAGCATTGATGTGGATGCCACCGTTGGAATTGTGGATTATGGAGTGTTAGTGAAGATAGGAACAACTCCAATGCCCTCTCTCATTTTTCTCTTTATGCCGAGGCTTGACGAACTGATCGATGATTTCGGAAGGCTACTCCAGAAATGGAAAAGAGTGCCGGAACCTGTTCTTGTTTGATTGGGGTGAAGGCACTCGCCATTCGGGATTTTCGAACTTTTCGCCGTTGCCGGCTGGTTTTCAAAATCGAGAGTTAGGGGATTGGGGAATGTTCCTAATGTTGGGTTCTTTCTTATTAATGGATACGAGAGTGTATTCCGAGTTTTAGCCGTGGGTGGTTGTTTGGGTAGCGAAAGTGTTATCAGTATTCTAAGAAATGTATGGATTTGATCCCCCGCATGTTTGGAGTTCTGCTTCTTTGGAGTTGGACAAGGTTTTGAGTTATCAGAAGCAACCGATGCAAATTCTTACTCGTAAAGTTAAGGAATTGTGCAGTCGAGATATACCTTTGGTAAGGTACAGTGGAGTTATCGTGATGAGTGAGAGCGACCTCCAGAGAGCCTGAGGGTGAGTTGTGGATCTCCTACTTTTCCTATTTGATTGAGACCCCCTCATGAGTTATGGTTTTATTCTGGTTTCGAGGACGAAACCCTTTTAAGGAGGGGAGAGTGTAGAATACCGGGATTTCGGTTAGCGCACCAACCTCGCAAGATGGCGTGGTGTGTAGAAATTGCCTCGAGCGTGTCCCATATGTGTTTACAGATGAGTTCGGGTCGACTCGGTTTAACGCGGAAGCCCCAGGCTGATTCGGGGTTTTCCGGACATTGTCCGCCGTTAGAGGACCGGTTTCGGGGAAGCCTCGACTTCACAGTGGAGTGCAGAAATTTTGGAAAAGCTTTGGACACGTGTATTTTCATATTACAGCGGAGTTCGGGAGGTTCCGGACGGACGCAGAGAGCCCGAAGGCGAAAAGTGAGTTGGAACTGGCAGTTTTGGAGCCGGTTTTTGGATTGAGCACACCGACTCCACGGTTGAGCTTTTTGAGGAGAAAAAGCTTTGAGCATGTGTATTTTCAGATTACAGCGGGGTTCGGGAGGTTCCGGGCCGGTGCGGAGACCCCGAAGTCAAAAAGTGATTTGGAATTGGCTAATTTGGAATTAATTAATTAATTTATTCTTTAATTGGAATTTTAGTATGTGGAATAAAGGCTTAAGAGAGAGGGAGTTAGTGAAAGAAAAGTTAATGGTAGTGGATTTTGTGTGTTGAGATTTTTGTTTGGAGGAGGGCGTTTTGGTCTTTTCCCCTTGGCCTCTCACCAACCGCATTAATTAGCTTCCCTCCCTTAATTATGAAGGCCACGTCACCTTCTCCTTCAAGCACAAAACAGAGGAATTGTGTGGGAGCAGAGGAAAAGTTAGAAGGAGAAAAAGAGAAAAGGAGTAAGAAGATGAAGGAAAAAAAAAAGGGGTGATTTGGTTGAGAGTTGCTGGTCTGGAGCTTCCTGCTAGGAGCCGCGGCGCCCAGCGGAGCGGAGCGCGCGCGCGCGCGTTCGCCAAGCAAGGTAAGGTTTGTTGCAGATTTTTGGGAGCTTGGGTTTTTGAGGTTATTTTCTTGTTTTCTTTTTCGGTTTGTGGGTGGAGGTGTGCTCTGGACTGCTTGTCCTTGGGCTCGTGGTGCTGTGGGGCCGCGGCAGGGGGAAGCCGCACGCGCGCACAAGGGTGCGCGCGCGGCTGGTGCTCTCTGCTGCGCGGGCAAGCGCAGCAGGGCGCCACGCAGGGCGCTGGGCAGGCCCCGCGCGGGCGCTGCGCAGGGCGCGCCGCGCAGGGCGCCGCGCAGGCCCCGCGCGGGCGCGCTGCGCAGGGCGCCGCGCGGGCGCTGCGCAGGCCCCGCTCGGGCGCGCTAGCGCGCCGCGCAGGCGCACTGCACGCGCGCTAGGCGCGCGCGCAGCGGGCTGGGCCGCCGCGCGGCGGGCCTATGCGCCGCGCAGCGACCTTGGGAACCCCGCGGCAGGCTGCGGCTTGATTTCGGATTTTTGATCTTCTCTCTCTCTCTCTCTCTCTCTCTCTCTCTCTCTCTCTCTCCCTGGTTGTTGCAGCAACATTGGATAGTGCTGAGGTGATGATGATGATGATGGTGCTGATGAAGCTGATGATGATGAAGCTGATGATGATGGTGCTGATGAGCTGATGATGATGATGATGGTGCTGATGAAGCTGATGATGATGATGAAGCTGATGATGATGGTGCTGATGAGCTGATGATGATGATGATGGTGCTAATGAAGCTGATGATGATGATGATGATAACGATGATGAGGATCCTTTTGTATAAGCTGTGAGTGAGTTTTATATTTAATTATGATGGAATTAAATTAGGCACATTGGTAGTGTGTAAGGGTGGAGGTGAGCTTTCATTTTATAGGTGCTGTGAGAAGTGTGTATATGTTGTGGCAGCTATAGGGTGTAATTGGATTTATCTAATTTCCATGTGAACTGATGGAGATGTTGGACTTAAGGGAATTGTGTAAGTGAATTTATATTGGTATACAAGGCAACTTTTGTATGTTTGCATGTGTTCATTTTGGTGGTGGACTTCATGTGGGTAGATGTTAATGTTGGAGCTTGCTGGGTATGTGTTGTGCTGGGGTGTTGTACTTAGGTGTGTGGGTGGTTTTGTATTATGGTGTTTATGTGAGCAGCTAGTGGGAGATGTGTATTGAGACTTGTTGTATGTGTGCAATGGAGCTTTTTAGTTTTGTATGCTGAGAGTTACCTATAAGAGGATGGACTTGGGTTTTTGTGATCAAGTATTTTTAGAGTGTACAGTGGGTGTTTGTGTGTGCATTTGAGGCTATGAAGTTGGTGGTGGACTGGTTGAGTGTTCAGTTGCTGTTAGTGGATTGTGGAGTACTCAGATCCTTGTTTGCACCGTGATTGACCGTGAAGTGAGCCGAAGTTTTCGCGGATTTTTGTGTGGACTCAAGGTTTTGTTCCGAGCTTCCGGGGTTTTTTCTTTTCCGAGTACGCGGCAGTGGGCGCGCGCGGTGCGATTTTCGGAATTTTCGTCAGTTGAGGATCCGGCTCTTCACCGACTTCAGCATTTGCCTGCGGAAAGCGTTTCAGGTGGGTTGGAATTTCTCCAAAATTATGGAATGCCCTCTAATGCTTCTGTAAGCATATTGATCATGTTTAGCTTATTTATCATATATTGATCATGTTTAGCTGATTTATTATATATTGATAAATCTGATCGTTACTTAGAAAATTATAGATTGACATTCTTGAGCCCCAGATATTTTTAGTATAACCTAGAGGTTATTTGACACTAGACTGCATGTTCATTTGAGCTTCAAGCTGCATCTGGACCTTCATATATTTTTAGTGCTCCGTTTTAAGTAAAACTCCATTTTTTAAAAAAGGGTTTTTAACTATTGAGAACGCTATGAATGGTCCAGATTGTTCGAATTGATTGTATACTTGTGCCGAGGGCCGAGTAGATTTTTAGAGCATTGTGAGATGACTTTCTAGTGTCATGAGAGAGTTTTAGCATTTTTCCAGTACGGGGGCGGAAGCTATGGGCGGCTACGCCTGTAGCCCGTTCTTGTTTGATAGGGTTGTAGGTGGTAGTCGTTCAGAATTTCCAGGCCTCTCGTGTGAGAGATTGGGAAGTTATTTTCCCTGTTTGGTTTATTCTAGATCTTGGGTCGTGTTCTGATTTAGTAGTGGAGGTAGTTCTCCCACTTAGTTTTGAGGATATTTGGGGTTCTGGCAGATCGAGTCGCGGAGGTTTCCGACTCAGCCATGGTCGTGCATTATCAGATTGAGTCGTTGAGGGTTCTCCGACATAGCTGTTAGAGCGTTTGGGCTATTCATGTTTGAGTCGAGGTTCTTTTCCGACCGAGTTGTGTTTTCGAGCTTCGAGATACCGATCTGTTTGATCGTGGATTATAGCCTGCTGAGCCTGGCATTTTATGCCAGTTATGAGATACTTGAGATACTTGAGTTCGCGGGGTCGCTCCCCGCGAGCTACGCTCCGGATGCGATGATGATACCGAGCCTGACGAGGCTGCGATGTGATTACCGAGATAGTCCTTGAGGGACACCCTACGTAAGACCAAGTCCTGTTTGGGCGTAGTGGCAGTAGATGAGCGCAGGCTTGACTTTGACTGGTCCAAAGAGGGACAGTCATTGAGATTTGGGTGATTTGTGTGAGTGAGTTTCATAGCATGTTCATAGATGAGTTTTCCTTTGAGCATGATACTTGAGGCATGTTAGCAGTAGCGAGTGTATGCACATTTCATCATTAGTATAGTTTCTTGAGCATGATGTTTGAGACATGATAGTTATAGTTCCTTTCAGCTTTTATTTATCTATCTATCTATTTGCATACCCTTCTATTGTGCCTCCAGTAGACTTAGTGGGCATACCGTGGATATTGGTGACGGTACCCACTGGGATCTACCTTCTGCAGTAGATCTCACACCCGCTGCGGTCACAGGTTTCCTAAGGCTGCTGTTCCGGCTTAGCTTGCGCGGAGACAGCTGATCGAGGTGAGGACGTGGCCGTTTAGTTCCTTGCCAGCATTGAGAGTCAGAGGTAGATGTACCCTGTATATTTATGATTCCGCTTTTGTACTGGACATTCTGAGAGATCAATGAGGATATCTTGTACTTTTTTTAGCTGAGAGACTTTGTATTGAAATTTATTTATACCAGATGTTCAGTGGATTTCTGTAGCTTTTAGTTCTTTTTCATCTCTGATACATGTTTAGCAACAGATCTCTTGCAGGGTAGACGCTTCGTCTGTGCGGCAGTTTCCGCACACGCGGCGGATCTGTTGGACCCCACGGCGTGACAGGGTTTGCCGAAATTTCTGGTTGGAATTAGGCCAACCAGAGTTCGTAAATGGATTCAGCACGGAAAAACGCTTGAAAACGACTATTTGTTTGTTTAATTTGGAGTCCGGATGCCCAAAAAGGACTCCCGGAAGTTTTCTGTGATTTTTGGTGCATGGGAGGGGCCGTAGACCGCCGGAATGCCACGTGGCGGCCTGTCATTGGCCGGTTCAGGATGCGCGGTCCACCGAGCAGAGCGGCGGGGTGCACAGACCCGGCGCATGGACACGTGGCACCGCCTGATTGGCGGGCCCAGGGCGCGCGGTCTACCGGGTGTGCGCGGCGGTGCATGGACCAGGCGGGGGGACACGTGGCAGCCTCCGGTTGGTCGGTGCACGCGGCGCGGTCCACGGAATTCTTGCGGAAAGCGTGGACCGGGTGCAAGGGACACGTGTCACTCCCTCATTGGCGGGTGCAGCACGCGCGGTGCACGGGGCACGGAGTTGGTGCCTCGGGAAGCGTGCGCACGTGCGACCCACGTCGCGCGACCGGCGCGCACGTCGCGCGGTCGGCGGTCAACGGGAGGACACGTGGCGCCCGCTCATTGGCGGGCGCCACCGCCGTACTGTGCGAGCGGGTGGACACGTGGCGTGTTCTCAGTGGTCCGCGTCGGTGTTTCCTGTTCGGCGGGACACGTGGCGGTTTCTGGGTGGCCTTGCACCGGTGTTCCCTGTTCGGCGGACACGTGGCGGCACCAGGAGGTTTCGGGCGTGAACAGTGTTGGGCCCGGGCCCAACACTGTAGGCGCCCGAAAATTTCCGGGCGCCCGAAAGTTGGGCCCGAGCCCAATAGGGATGTCTTTTTGGGCTGTTTCTTTTGGAGGCCTATAAATAGGCCGTTTGGGCCTTGATTTTAGGACTTTTTCCCGTGGGGTTTAGCTCTTGAGCCTTTTACAAAAATTCTTCCTCTCCCTCTTGTGCATCTTCCGGTGGAGTTTCAGATTTTCTGGAGGCCGCGACGACTGTGTTTTCTACCTCGTAGTGCGGAGCGACGTTCTACTGTTGGAGGCCCATTTCCGTAGCGTTTTCGTCTGGGAGACCTGCAGAGCTACCCCGACCATATTTTTGGACGATTTCTTCGACAGCGCGTTCACGAGAGGTATATCTACGTTTTCCGTGTTGGAAATTTTTGCTGGATTTGAGTTTTTTGAGGGGTTTGGGGTACATTTTTACGACCCTTTGTTACAGTTTGGGTTTCTTGACAGCGCCTGCTTCGCGGATTTTTATCTCCACTTCCGGATATCGGATTTCGACGATTCAAGAGCCTATCGACATCTACACTTCGCGAGGATCGTCGTGATATTTTTATTGGAATTTATTGAGGATTATTTTCTGGTGAAATTTTCGTGTGAACAGGGACTGTGTATGCAGATTTTTTTTGAAACTGAATTTTAGTGTGGAATCTTGTGTAATTGAGGATTGTTGTTGTACCCAGGACTTTGTGGGCACCGCTACTGTGTTATTAGCTTAGCGGGTGCGGAGTTTTGGCTTGTCTGGACTTTTTATCTGTACCACCCCGGACAGTTAGCGCGATCAGGTGGGTGTTTTCGCTTTCAAAATCTACGGACTGTTTTCTAATTCTAAGATTATGATTGCATGCATACTAGTAAATGACTACTTCATCCTATGAAAACTGTATATGGTAACCGCAGATGATAGTTGCTAAATCTGATGACTTCTTGGTAAGTTGTAACATGGAAACTCAACTTAGCATAATTATCAATAAATTAATTAATTATGCACGATTATACTACAGGAAACCTGAACATGTATCAGATTTGTTCATCACTTTAGCTTTCCCACAGCGGTTATTCTCTTGTCACTTTGGACATAGTGGTTTCCCCCTGAGTCGTGGGTTGGGAGGTCTAGTAGCTGTGGATACATTGTGCTCGCGTCTGGGGACCGAGTAGAGTTGGTAGCAGTCTGTAGATTATATGTCATTGAGATAGTGATAGTGACATGTTGGATCTGGGATCTGGGTAGATGGTCACAGTGACAGTGTGGGTTTTTAGCCAGTGAGAGAGATAGTTGTTGGATCTTAGCCTGCAGGAGCCACATTTGAGCTCGACAGAGATGCGCGGATTCTTTGCTCGGTGGGGTCGCTACCCACGAGTGCCACTCCGGAGTTGGGCCTGATACTTCCTTTGCGGCTTGTCGATGCTGGTGTCCCTCTGGCTGAGCCAGTTTTGGCAGTCATGGACACTGTCCCTCTAGCTGAGCCAGTTTTGGCAGCTATGGACATACCTACAGAGGTAGGTAGGCGCAGGTTTGACTGGACCCGATGTGGCAGTCAGTTGGGATTGGGTTTGAGATGAGTACTAGTAGTGGCATATTGTTCCTTCTGTCCTACTCCTTGAGCATCCAGATGGAGGCATAGTAGCTGTAGATTTTACTTTTTCTGCTTTTCTTTACAGCACTTTCTTTTGTTACTTTATGCCTTTAGTAGACTTAGTGGGCAGACCGTCGGGCTTGTTGGCGGCACCCACTGAGAACTACTGTGGGAGGTAGTTCTCACACCCGTCGTGGTGTCTTTTCCCCAGGGACTTCAGCTCCAGTTCCTGTTGCACCTGTTACTGATCCAGCTCCCTCTGACCGAGGTCCAGCTCCCTCTGACCGAGGTAAGGGAATCGCGAGATAGATCCCTTTCCCCCTTCTGCTTCAGCGAGTGATAGAGGTACCCTGATGCTCATTTTGGTTGTGTCATGTTTGAGAGATTATGTAGTGAGGCATCGAGTTGTACTCTTTTGCTTTCTTTTGAGAGACTCCTGTATTTCTGGTGAGGATGCTATGTATTATATTCTCGAGAGACTTTTTACTTTTGTTTATAGTTAGTTTTATGTTTACAGCTCTGATATCTGTTAGTATAGTTGATCTAATTTTGCAGGTTAGACGCTGCATTTCTACAGGGCTTCCCGTAGGGGCGGCGGATCTGTTGGCGAGCCCGGGGTACAGTTCTGACCCCGGGGCGTGACACCCTGCACTCGGTCCACGCCTTCCGCAGGAATTCCGTGGACCGCGCCTGCGTGCACCGACCAACCGGAGGCTGCCACGTGTCTCCCGCCTGGTCCATGCACCGCCGCGCTTACCCAGTAGACCGCGCGCCTTGAGCCCGCCAATCAGGCGGTGCCACGTGTCCATGCGCCGGGTCTGTGCACCCCGTCGCGCTGCTCTGTGGACCGCGCGCCGTAAACCGGCCAATGACAGGCCACCACGTGGCATCCCGGCGGTCTACGGCCCCTCCCATGCACCAAAAACCACTAAAAACTTCCGGGTGTCCGTTTTTGGGCATCCGGACTCCAAATCAAACAAACAAAATGTCGTTTTCAAGCGTTTTTCCGTGTTGAATCCATTTACGATCTCTGTTTGGCCTAATTCCTTTCAGAAATTTCGGCAAACCTAGCCGAAGGCCAACACAGCAAGTGGCAACACACAGGGTCCATCTGTGGCATCCAATTGATGCACCATGGGCCAGGTACACCAATACTAGGTGTTCTAACAGTGGATTCATCGGAAGAACGCTGCATGGGAACTAGGGCCACTACAGAAAGCATACAAGAGTGAACCATAATTTAAATTTATTACACTTTACATTTCTAAACTTGCAAATAAAATTATTACAATTCACTTACATAATTTTCCTCACCATACAAGGTTCACTCAAGAAATATATATAAAGGGATACCTCTGCTAGACCCTCTAGGTCTCTATGCTGCTGGGCCCTTGCCCCTGTCGTATGCCTCGCCGTCTGCATCTGTACCGTCTCGACCGCTGTATCCATACCTGAACCTGTGGGGAGGTCACCCAAGGGGTGTGAGAACTACGACAGAGTTCCCAGTGGGTTCAACCACCGAGAAAAAGTGTCCTACACCACTTGGTCCAATGGAAGCAATAATAATAGTGCTAGGAAACTAAAATCCTCAATATCAAAATGCGGCTATGCAAAATAATATATCACTATCTGTATATACACATCGACCCAGCACTACTCTGCTAGTCACACTAGGCTGCTAAGCACCAACTCGGCCACTATGCCGCTGTAAACAGGGTCAGACTAACCCGGCCATCTTGGCCACTCAATTTTTTATTTATTCTTTAAATTCTGGTGCTTTAGTTCAAGTTAACCCTCAGAAATTCTTATCCGACGGACCCCAGCCCTGTAGTCCTGCTACCATAAGATAAGATTTCTAAGGTTGCCGATAACACCCGCAAGTGTTACCCCGTCCTACGGAAGAAACGTCCCGAACGGGTCTCTACCGGGAGAGGGGCACTGCCTGCAACTCCAACATGGGCCGCGTTTCTCACCGTAGGTCCGCCCGTTTTATCTTTAATTTTCTTTCTTTTCTTTTCTTTTTCTTTCTCTTTCTACTTTAGTTCTTAGCCTTTTTGCCTTTGAACACTTGCTTTTTTTTCTTATTCGAGCTTATAGCTCCATTTTTACCACTGGCAAATCTCTTTCTCTTTCCTTTGAGCATTTAGCTCTTTGCTTTCACTTTAAGCCGTTCGAAAGTACCTCGTCCGACGGGTCACTGCCCAGGGAGTCCTGCTCCACTTGACGAGTCTCAAATTCGAAGGCGCCATTTACATTCTCTTTATGCTTTTAGCCACTTTTAGCTTGCTTTTAAACTTGGCCTTTTTACAAAATTTATCTCTTATCCTAGATCTCGCCATAAGGATAACTAGAGAGTCTCCTGGACTCTTAAACATTTCACCTTCATTTATTTAACTCAAATTGAAGTTAAAGTTATTGTCCATTTGCCCAGACACCCTATGACTTTCTAGGGTTATATTTGTTTAATTCTTTAGCCTTGGGATCTCATCCCACTTTCCTGATTCCTCACTGAATCCTAGAGTTAACTTAACTCTATTTTCCGATTTCACTTTTAACTTAGAGTTACACTGACTCTAATTTCCTGTCTGTGAGTTTAAACTCCTCTAGTTCACATTAGGTTCCCTTTACCTAAGTTCCATGCCATACTCATCCTAGAGTTCCTTGACTCTATGTTGATCGCTAGTTCACCTTAGGTTTCCTTTACCTAAGTACCATGTCATACTCATCCTAGAGTTCCTTGACTCAATGTTAATCACTAGTTCACCTTAGGTTCCCTTTACCTAAGTTCCATGTCATACTCATCCTAGAGTTCTTTGAGATATTGATTACTAGTTCACCTTAGGTTTTCTTTACCTAAGTCCTATGTCATATCCGTCCTAGAGTTCCTTGACTCTATGTTGATCACTCTATCCAGTGTCTTTAGGTTATCTCCTAAGACAATGCCACTCGTCCATCCTGGGATAACTCCTAAGTTGATATCACTCGTCAAACCCCTATACTAGATTTTCTCCTAGTCTTACTACCAACAAGTCCTGTTCCCTTATGTCACATGATTCCTAGGGTTATACCCTAACATGATCACAATCATAAATAGCTAATCTTTTTCATGCATGCAATTATTTTCATTTCATTCATCAAATAGTAATTACTTCTACGCATGCATATTCATCATATATATCTTTGGCAACTAATAGTTGCACTTTTTCTCTGTGTCCATTTACACATACACATCTATTCCTCTATCTCTTGCAACCAACAGTTGCACTTTTTTATCTGAATCCATCTACGCAGGCAATCTTAATCATAATTACCTAACGCCTCTAACAGGCTACTATCATGCTTCTAAATCGAAAAGCAAAGGAGCAAGGGGAGAGGTCACCCAATTTCTACAGAATCCCCCACCTTGTGGTGTCCCCAATTGCTTGTAGACATTTGCAATTGGTCTCCGCGCGATTCCACTTGTCTCCTCGAGCTTGCACACAAAACGGTGCACATCTCTCGAGTCTGCACGCAAAACGGTGCACGTCCTCCAATCCTGCACGCAAAACGATGCATGTCATTAAAAACCCACACGTAAAATAGTACGCGCTACTTCAGCCGGCACGCAAAATGATGCGCGACAACACGATCTGCACCCGAAATGGTGCACGTACCTCAAATCTGCACGCAAAACGGTGCACGCCTCACTATGGGGTTGCACACAAAACGGTGCATATTTTTCCAACCCTGCATGCAAAACAGTGCATAACATTAGCAATGGCACGCAAAACGGTGCGCGACAACACGATCTGCACGCGAAACGGTGCACGTACCTCAAATCGGCACGCAAAACGGTGCATGCCTCACTATGGGGTTGCATGCAAAATGGTGCACATTTTTCTAACCCTGCATGCAAAACAGTGCATAACATTAGCGATGGCACGCAAAACGGTGCGCGACAACACTATCTGCACGCGAAACGGTGCACGTACCTCAAATCGGCACGCAAAACGGTGCACGCCTCACTGTGGGGGTGCACGCAAAACGGTGCACATTTTTCCAACCCTGCATGCAGAACAGCGCATAACATTAGCGATGGCAAGCAAAACAGTGCGCGACAACACTATCTGCACGTGAAACGATGCACGTACCTCAAATCGGCACGCAAAACGGTGCACGCCTCACTGTGGGGTTGCACGCAAAACGGTGCACATTTTTCCAACCCTGCATGCAAAACAGTGCATAACATTAGCGATGGCACGCAAAACGATGCGCGACAACACAATCTGCACGCGAAACGATGCACGTACCTCAAATCGGCACGCAAAACGATGCACGCCTCACTGTGGGGTTGAACGCAAAACGGTGCATATTTTTCTCATCATGCACACAAAACAATGCAGACATCAGAGTCTGCACGCAAAACGGTGCCCGTTAGTCCAACCTGCACGCAAAACGGAGCACGTACCTCGAGTTGGCACGCAAAACGGTACACGTTCCTTTTTCAACGTTGCACGTAAAACGGTGCACGTTTTCCGAGTTTGCGCCCAAAACTGCACATATTCTCCGAATCCGCACGCAAAACGGTGCATTTCTCCCACAAGCTTGCACGCAAATCGAGGCGCACCAAAACGTCCCTGACAGTCCGCGCAGCAAAACGGCACAGTATACACGGTTCCTAACATGCACATAGGCATGGGGTCAAATCCAAAAATTCAAAAGGACACCGCAAAACTGTGCCAAAAATACCGCAAAATAATACGCGGGAATTACCTCGACAATGTCGCGCCGCCCAACGCGCGCATACGCGATCCATCGGCTTTTTTTTGAACATCTCGCGCGCTCCGCGAGGTCCACGGCGCGCCGCCGCACCCGACGACATTCTCTCTCTCTCTCTCTCTCTCTCTCTCTCTCTCTCTCTCTCTCTCTCTCTCTATAGTGCTCGGGTGGAAAAGAAAAGGGAGGAAGAGAAGAGGTGCGCAGGGAGAAGGAAGAAAGAAAAAGAAGAGAAGGAGAAGGAGGGTGTTCCAGTGGACCCGGTCCACGGAACCCCCAATGGGGAACTGCCACGTGGCGGTTCACCCCACGCGGACGCGCGCGCCAAACCAGGCGCGCGCCCCTGCGCCAGGCGGGCGCGCTTCCCAGCGCGCCACGCGGGCGCGACACCCCCGCGCCACACAGGCGCGGGACACGGTGCGCGCCACACGAGCGCGCACCCCCGCGCGCCCACGGGCGCGCGCCCCCACGCGGGCACCTCTCGCACCCGCGCGGGCGCCAATGGGGGCCTGCCACGTGGCGGCCCCCCGTTGACCCGCGCAGTAAATGCGCTCCTGCGCGCCGCGCCTTGCGCAGCACGCCACCGCGTCTCGAGCTGCGCATCATCGCCTCGTGATTCGCGCGCTGCACCTCGAGATCGTTTCGAGATTCGCGCATGCATCTCGAAACGCGTGTCCGTCTCGAAATGCGTGCCCGCCGGCAAAGCTACAGTAAATTCCGGGCACCCAGAAGTACATCCCAATCTGAAATTCACTTATTTTCATCCGTTTTCGTCCCGTTTTTGTCCGTTTTTCGTCCGTTTCCGCCCAAATTTGACAGACAGGCTCCTCTCAACTTAATTTATCACAGAAAATTTTAAATTTTCAATTTGGGCCATTTCTGGGTCACCAAAAGTCTCACTATATCCAGAATCGTTGGCGGACCCCGTTCTCACAATCCGAGAATCCGATCGACACGAAACTTTTACTGTGGCCTTAAAACATATTTACGGAGCTCCCGTAATTTTCTCGAAATTTTCCGACACTGTAAATTTTTCACTAAAAATCTGGGCCCCCTTTCTCAAATAAAATTTTAAATCTCACATTTTTAATCCGATTTCGGCCCAATTCGTTTCCACATCATCCTTACTTCTCTAACTATCATAAAAACAGTATTTCGTACCATTTTTCATTCACGTTTATTTATATACCATAGTTTCGGTACATTACAAAAGGTGGTCGGAGTAGGTCGGGGGAGCTCGCGCACCGAAATGCGACGAAAGGAAACACCGCCGAAGGAGCGTCGCGACGCGCCGAAGAAAATGGTATCTCGAAAAGCGTGCCACGTAAAATGCCCGAAATCCACAGGAGGATGCAGAACACGAAGGGGAGCAACTTTGCTTAAGGGCTCGGGGTGAGAGGAAGCTCGGAAATGGCAGAAAATGGGAGGAAGAAGAGGCTCGGATCGTTTAAATAGGCCCAGAAAACAAATCCAAAAATTACGGTTGTATCCCCGGTTTCGGACCCCCGCGCGCTTCGGGCCGCTACAGTGTTGGGCCCGGCCCAACACTGTGCGGGCCCAAATCGTCCCTGGGCCTCCACGTCGCCCACGAAACAGCGCACAGCGCGCCGCTCCACCCAGTTCGCGCCACGTAGCCCGCCCCGGACGACGACACGTGGCAGGCCCGGTCAACGCGCGCCTGGCGCGCGCACATGCGCGCTGCCAGCGCCGCCTGCGCACTGTGCCAGGCACGCGCCTCGAGGCGAGCCACACCAGCTCGGTGCACCGAGCGCGCAACACCGCACCTACCGCAGGCCGCCACGTGGCCACCCTCCGGTGCACGCCGGCGCCGTGAACCGCACACCTGCCCGCGCACGCGCGCCTGCCCGCGCCCGCGCGCCGCCGCGCTCCGCCGCTGCCCGCCGCCTGCCGGAACAGTACCACCCGCCTCGAAAAATGTGCGCGTCATCCGGGCTCCGAAAAATACAAGTGAATGGTCCATTTTCATCGTTTCCGCGCGCTGAATCCAAATCCAAAGTCCGTTTTGCCAAATTCCAAACCTGAATTTTTCCGAAGGCATCCGAAAAGGTGATCTTTTGTCCAAACTTCGCCCTGAGTCCAATTTTAATCTCCGTTTCGCTCGAAACTACTTCTATACACCCGACGGGTCCTCCAAATACACCCGTGATCCATTTTTAAGCCCGAAATCCACCACTTGTGTCCAAATTGCGCACAAACACCACCAACACACCACGCAGGCCTTCGAAAGCTGCCAAACAACCAGAAAACTCCCCGCGGGGATCCAGGTCCTCACAACCGAGCCGTGTGCCGGTCAGTTGGTTACTTTTAGATCGAGCCGTGTGCAGATCAATTACTGGGTTCTTGAGTTCGACGGTAGAGCAGGCAGTACCGAATTCTATACCGATCCATCTGATTGAGTTATTTTGGTAGTTCTCATTCCCTGATGCATATATTTTTACACAGTCGCTTTATTCGGTACTGCATTAGAGGCATCGTAGTGGTAGTTCTCTTTATCATCAGATTATTTCACCTTACCACCTTACTTTTCTTTTTGTCTCTTATAGACTTAGTGGGTACGTCGGAGTTTAAGGATTTACCCACTGAGGGCTACTGGTTTATCAGTGGTTCTCACACCCATTGTTGTTTTCCTTTTTCCCCTTTTATTTTGTAGAGTTTTCTACGGGAGCTGCTGGGCCATCGGCGGCTGATCGAGGTAAGGGGATCGCTAAGTAGATAAATTTTCTGCCTAACAGTGAGAGTGTAGCTAGTCTTTTGGTGTACCCTTTTTTTCATACTAATGTACTTTTATCTTTGGGACTGGCTTTAGCCAGATGGTTGTATTATTTTTGTGAGCTGGGAGAGATTCTTGTATTTATTACAGCTGTATTTCTCTTTCAGTTTGTCTGAGATGTTATAGTTTTAGCTTCAGCTCTGTAATTGTGCTATTTTATTAGCTTATCTTATATCTGTGCAGGTTTTGGCGTTTTGTGTACGCAAAAAATTTCGTGTACACGACGGATCTGTTGACGGACCCGGATTCTGGTTTACCTCCGAGGCGTGACATAAAAACCTACAAGCACCAATGTGTTGGTACTTTTACAAGAATATGAGCTCAATTTTATATATATATATATATATATATATATATATATATATATATATATATATATATATATATATAGTCCGGCTACTATACTCTTATGAGTAAAACCTCTTCATACTCATAAGTTTTCAACCCTTGGATTAAGGAATGTACGGTTAGGATTATAGTGTTCCCCTAGTATTTATACTATTTCACCAACAACCCACTAAATCCTAGGGGCACCACTATCATCCTAACCGTACATTCTTTCATCCAATGGCGAAAAAGTTATGAGTATAAAAAGACTTATATTCATACGAGTATAGTAGCCCTACGCTATATATATATATATATATATATATATATATATATATATATATATATATATATATATATACACGTAATTATATATATATAGTAGAGCTTATATGCTTTTAAAAGTATAAGCCCATTTATGTTGTAAATTTTTTATCATTGGATTTATATTGAGATTTTTGTTTTTAACTTTTTCTCTCTTTCTCTTTAGCTGACTTTACAATAGCTTAAATTTCAATACAAATCCAATGGTAAAAAATTACAAGCATAAATTGACTTGTACTTTTAAAATTATATAAGATCTATTATATATATATATATATATAGTTCGACTAATATACTATCGATAGCACCAAGCACTTGATGCTATCAAATTTTTCACACTATTTTTTTTCTAGTATCATATTTAATTATAAAATACTAATTTTTATACCAAATTAAATAAATATAAATTTTCAAACTTTATTTTTTTATAAAAATAATTTATTCTAATAAAAAATAAAATCATTTAAATTGATTTTATGCCATGGAATTTTAGTATGACTTGATCAAAAAAATCATTTAAACTGATTTTTTGCCTATTTACTAATAGTAGGTGACCGGCTCGTAGGATGCTAGTAGCCGTTAGATGATTTTAATTACCACATGGCTAAGGTGTATCGGAGCATCTCTCAAGATTCAATTGCTCCAAATCATGTTCGATGCATACTCAAGTACTACTACTAAGACCTTGGCACTTTCAATGGCATTCCAACTTAACTTTCACTTATTAGCATTAATGTGATTAAAAGAAAAATTGCTCTCTTTTTCTCGGCCAAATACCAATACTAGTGAACAATTTGATATCCTCAGCATTTCTAACTAGAATTCCTAATCGAATAGGCATACCTTTGCAGACGAACAACAATTGGGCAACAAACTTGCCCCCTTCAGCTTTTTGAAAAGGATAAAAAAAAAAAAAAGGTGTCCCAAACCCTAGGTATTCTAAACCAAAGAATTTAAGAGAGATATTGATTGATTGATTAAGCAATAAAGTCTTGCACCGAACACCATTGGGTCGGTTTTTAGAAGTTAGTACGGTTGAAAAATCTTTCAGTGCGCAGAATACAATTAAAGAGTCAAAAATATACCAAACTAGTGATATTGATATTCATGCCAACTTACAAAAGAAATAAAGATCATAAGAATGCTAGAATTTGGAAATGTAACCTTCTATTCCGTAGTGTCCATGCGTATCTAGCAAAATGTGAGAGATATGTACAATTTCGGTAGTGAAATGCTTCTCCAACTGTCAACAAAAAGGTTCTAAGATTGAGCACACCAGTTATAGAGCAGTGTCTAATCCATGCAGCCAAACTCTCTTAACTGCCTCACTGGGCTACTAGATGGACAAAAACTCTTCCTCCAAAGCATACCTGCAAAGAAAATAAATCTATTTTGGGCTTCAACAGGAGTCCGGCGAAAACAGTTACAAGGAAATAGAGGGGAAGAAACCATTACATCACAAAATAATCATTCAGATTCTAATTCTAAATATATAAGAGTAATGCAAAACAAAAACAACTATAGCTAACAAATTTCTAGTCAAAATACTGGCAAAATAACAAAAGGTGCATTTGCTCATACCTTACGTGAGCATGGAATAAATGTAGTGATGACAGATTCATCTCAATTTTAGTAGTCAGCAAATAGCTCGGAGAGCTGTTCATCCGTCCACTGAGCGGCTGAAACTCTTGAGATAAGCTTCCTTGCCTCGTTCTTTCCATGGCGAGGGTTGAACATCACTAATCCAGCGGCAGCTGTAGAACTAGTTTCCTTACTACCCATAACATTTTCATCATTCAAATTTGGTCTCAAATCCTCAACTGCGGGGTATTTTGTTAAATGCCTCGTAGAAGGGTCCTGAAGTTTCTGTAAGAGATGGCTAGTCTTGATAGCCATTGTTGTAGCAACTTCTGCTGTTTTCAAACTAGCCGCCATCCTCTCACAAGCCCAAGAGGTGCTGCTAGTTTCTTTAATACAAGCATTTCCTGTTTCAATTCTCCTCCTCATCAGGGCATCTCTTTCGGACTGTTGCTCCAAATTGGTTTCCATGTGTTTTGCTAGAGAAATACAGAACAACAGCATAGCATCAACAAGGAAAAGATTAATGCAAGGGAAAAAGATAAAAAACAAAAAAGGATAAACAGAAATTTACCTGCTATATGAGATCTTGCCATAAATGAGGAAATTATTTGTTTATGACAGGGCGCACAATCCTTAGTAAAAAGCTGTTCATGAAAAGAATTATATCATGCATCTGATTTGTAACATAAAAACTGTCTAACAATTTACGAATCATCACCCAAGAGGTTCGCTGTAATCATCATCCTAGTCACATAGTGGGGTGTCAGGAAAAACTCAGAAATTTTCTGATTTTGAATATCTTGGATGTTGGTATACCTATCTCTTCGAGACTTACAGCCACCATTCCATGCCATTTGTCCCAAGTTGGATATCTTATGGTCAGAACTTGGTTAGAGCATCCTGTCGAGAACTGGCTGAAGTACTAGATGACTCTGGACATTTCTATTATACTTTGAAACTTTAGCGATAATTGGATTATATAAAAAAGATAAATTACAGTTTTCTTGTTTTAAAGATGCTTATCAAGGTGATTCTCGTGTGAGAAGTTGCCTGGTTTTGTCCTTCCATTTAACAAACATAAGAACAAATCCTCTTAACATGACTTCAGTGTCATCTTATGAGAACAGAAGTTGGGTCATCTATAAAAGTCCAAGATGAAAATCCCTTAACAGCAAAAATTTTGCAAGTGTGTACCAACCAAAACAGGTCCATACTACAGAAAACTATATACTTGTAAGAACTACATAAGAAATAGCCAACATATACCCATAAAACTGAGTAAAATTTCAGATACTCATGTATTGCCTCACATCTTACTCTATTTCAATAGACAGAAAGCAACGATGAAAAGGCATCTCTAGATGCTTAACTCTTGTTCAATACAAACACAATCACCAGAGAGCCTCAATTCGCCGTGCCCATCAAAAACCAACTTTTAATACCAAAACACCACAAGTTCTCGTAAAGTTTAATGCTTCCAATCAAGGATTTAAGTGCCAGTTGGTGTGAACCATAGCTACGCGCCGCATCATGCCAACATGCTTTTGATACAGTACAACCTATGTGCTGACACCATGATTCATACTTTTAATTTTCCGACCAATAGAGCTCAAAACTATTTGGGGTCTCTTTTATTCTACTATTCATGCAATTTGATGATTCAAGCTTGATGAAATAAAGGATTAATTTTTGGCGAAAATTTGATTTCCTTAATTAGTAGTAGTTGTTCCTGGCAAAGCCAGATAATTATGTGAAAAGATGATCAAGTGACAAATAATGGATAGATCTTTATACTTCTACTACTAATTGTTCCTGGCAAAGCCAGATAATTCTGTGAAAAGATGATCAAGTTAGTGCCAAATAATGGATAGATCTTTATACTTCTATCCATTGTAAGCAACAAGCATATATTTGCATCAAATATTTGTTGGAAAAATATCTTTATAATTTTTTTTAGTAAAATATCACTTTGAAATAATTTATATCCGAAATAAGAATCTATATGTTTGCATGCAAATTACTAGTATACTGTAAATAAATAAACAGTAAGGATTAGATGAAGCCTGTGGGTCGAGACGTGCGATGCACTGTCTTAAAAGCAAGATTGCCCCTCCACATGCGAGGCTCCGACAATCACTTCTAGCGATACAACGACCACTGTCCACCCCGTCGGCACGACTCTGGGATGGCGCAGAACGAACCCGTCGACTTTTAAAGATTCAGCAAAAAGTAAAGCTCAGTGTAAAATGTATATGCTATACTGTATATCAAAAAATTGTGACTTAATCAATCTCTTGGTCCATATATATAGAGCCCAAGAGGAAACCCTCTTGCAGCCCACCTCTAGGCAGGGTCCAACGGCTAGATCTTGGGTTAGCCGTTGGACCTTACCGAGAAGGTCCTTGGGCAGCCCACCAAGCTCTTCCTAAGGCAAGGCTCTTGGGTAGCCCGATAAGCCACTTCCCAAGGAAAGGTTAAGTCAAAAATAAAATAGCAAATAAAAAGTGAACCGGGTTAAGATCGCCGCGCCGCCGCCCGCCCGACTCGGCCCGACCTGGCTCAGCTCGTGCTCGTGCTAATGCCGCCCGACTCGGCCCGACCTGGCTCAGCTCGTGCTCGTGCTAATGCCGTGCGCGTCTTTAGGAGAAGCCATTGCTCTCACTTTCGCCTAACCAATACACTCAAGAAAGTAATCATACAAATATAGCTACCGCATGTGATGAGTTTTTAATGTGGGACTAAATATCACATATGGTGAGCAAGGCATTGGGCTCCCAGGTAAAGCCCATTGACATTGGGCCATCCAGAAAGCCCATAGGCCAAAATCAAGTTTTAAATCAAAAGAAAATAAAATCTAACATTCCTCCACATGATTTAAAACTTGAAATAAAAGAAATAAAAACAAAATAAGATACAAAACAACTAAAGAAGATGCCGAATTCCTTATATCACGTATTCCGCGAAGGTACCTTTCGGGTTTGAACCTTCACTTAGTACAAGTCTATGTACATCCGAGGGCATAATAGTGGACTATGCCTTGAACCTAGGCTGGTGAATCGGATTTTCACAAACCGCACACATGGTACAGCCGATTAGGTTCTATGCCGGTTAGAACTTTTATTGCCATGCGCTTATATCGCTTGATGTGTGTTTTAGGGAACCGCCCTCTTCCCATAGTCGCTACCTCATGACTCCACACATATAGTAGGTCCTCAAAAGGGTGTCTGCAAGGTCACATCCTGCCTCATGAGTCTCGGAACCATTCAGGGTAAAAATCCTTCCTATCCACTTACAGATATGAGCACTGTCACCATAGGGACGAATATATAAAATCAGTGCTCCTCACAACTACCTGTTCGACTTGTTTCTACCCATTGAACTTTCAAAAGAGTGTGTTGCCTTCACCGGTAGTTACTATTGTGGGCCAAGCCCCATCACCCTCGACGATTCTAGGATCACTGTCCTAGACAATCCCTTGGTAAGCTGATCACCCAAATTCTTTGTAGATCTCACAAATTTCAAAGCAATCACATTTTTCTTAATACTCTGTCAAATGAACTTTTGTCTCACTTTCATGAATCTATTCATCTTGGTCTTCACATTCTCTTAGGCACATTTGTTAATTGCAGATCCATAATCACAATGAATACACACAGGTGCTAAAGGTCGCTCCATCAGTAGCAAATCATAAAGAAACTCTCTAATCCACTTAGCCTCTGCTACAATAGTATCTACTGCTATGAGTTCAGATTCCATAGTACTTCTAGCATTCAAAAGTTGATTAGTTGACTTCCAAGAAACAACTGCTCCTAGGAGAAAAACAAATCCGGTAGTAAACTTCACATCAGCTGTATCACTAATCCAATTTGCATCACTATACCCTTCTAATACTGTAGGAAAACCACAATAATGCAATCCATAAGAAACAGTGCCTTTCAAATATCTCAAAACTCTCTCTAAGGCATTCCAATGCTCTCTATTTGAATTATGGGTATATCTTCTCAATCGGTTCACAACATAAGCCAAATCACGTATGGTGTAATCTACTAGGTATCCTAAAGATCCTATAATCTGAGCATATCTATTTTGACCTATTGGATCACCTTTATTCTTCTTAAGATGTACACTAGGATCATAAGTGTCACTACAGTCTTAGCATCAAAATATCCAAATTTCTTCAATAATTGTTCACTGTAGTGAGATTGGCTCATAACAATTTCATTTGATTTTTTAATAATCTTCATATTAAGAATTACATCTATTTGCCCAAGATCTTTCATATCAAAATTTTCATTAAGTAATTTCTTCACATCAATTATCACATCTATATTGGTACCAAAATTAAAATGCCATTAACATATAAACACGAGATTACCATCTGTCCATCATATTTCTTAGAATATACACATTCATTAGACATATTCACATAAAAGTCATTGGTCACAACCAAAGAATCAAATTTCAAGTGCCACTGCTTAGGAGCTTGCTTAAGTCCATATAAAGATCTATATTGGTACCAAAAATTAAAATGACATCAACATAAAGTAATTTTTTCACATCAATTATCACATCTATATTGGTACCAAAAATTAAAATGCCATTTTCATTAATTAATTTCTTCACATCAATTATCACATCTATATTGGTACCAAAAATTAAAATGCCATCAACATATAAACACAAGATTACCATCTGTCCATCATATTTCTTAGAATATACACATTCATTAGACATATTCACATAAAAGCCATTGGTCACAACCAAAGAATCAAATTTCAAGTGCCATTGCTTAGGAGCTTGCTTAAGTCCATATAAAGATCTAGTTAACTTGCACACTTTATTTTCATGTCCAGCAACTACAAATCCTTCAGGTTGCTTCATATAAATCTCTTCCTCTAAATCACCATTTAGAAATGTTGTCTTAACATCCATTTGAGGAACAATCAAATCATGGACAAAAGCTAAGGCATCAACACTCTATTAGAAGTAAAACTAGCAACAGGAGCATACACATCAAAGTAATCTACACCCGGCTTCTGAGAAAAATCCTGAGCTACTAATCTAGCCATATACTTTTATACATTACCATCAGGTCTCAACTTTTTCTTAAAGATCCATCTATAGCCTACAGGCTTACAACCATAAGGTATATCAGATAACTCCCAAATATGATTCTGTAGAATATATTGCATCTCCAAATTAACAGTCTCTTTCCAAAATAATGCATCTACAAGCGTCATAGCTTGGTCAAAAGCAGACGGGTGTCTTCTACAAGTAGGACACAAAAATCATCTCCAAAAGTTTTCTCAATCATAGGACCCTTACTTCTCCTAGGTTCAATCTCTTCTATAGGTTCACTAGTTCTAGGTCTATTAGAGCTACCTATAGACTCAATAGGAATAGGTCAATCTACTTTAGTCCTAAAAGGAAAGATGTCCTCAAAATACATTGCATCTCTAGCCTCAATAATAATATTGTTTGAAATCTCACTAATCTCAGAATTCACCACCAAAAATCTGTTGACATTATTATCTATAGCATAACCTAAGAAAATTGTATCTACTGTCTTAGGTCCAATTCCTTTCTTAGCAAGACACCCCTACAAGCACCCCTACAACCAAAGTGATCAATGCTATCCAGAATTGCATCAAAATTCAGCAAACACTTCCATGAAATGTAGAGACTAAACCAAAAGGAACTTCCAACTAAAATTAAAAGAGGAATTGCTCACCTTGATCGTAAAAAATGTTCAAACTTTGGAATCCACAAAATAACCAAAAATTACCAAGAAATCTGCTCCCCAAGGTTCAAATATCAAAACAGAGTCTAATACAAAATTCTGCAGTAACTTGTCACAGGGTCAAGAAGAACGAAAATGTTACCTGAGCAAATGAACTCCAAATCCAGCAAGAAGGGTATCAATGCGTTCCTCTACGAGAGTAGATGCAAATCAAGCCTTTGAACTCCAAAATCCATGCACAAATCACCAAGAAAATCCATAAATACTATGTACTAACCAAAACTCTGCTCTGTGCACGAAGGCTCCAGAGATGAAATAAAAACCCCATGAAAACTCAAGATCTGGGAGGAGTGTGGGATACCAAAGTTGTAGGCCTGCCTCTCGCGAAGATCCCTTCCAAATTTCAGCCACAGATTCCAAGAGGTTTGTCCTGAGAAGGCCTTGCACTGAACTGCGACGGAGTTGGCTAAATCCTCAACAATGGTGGAGTTCTCCAAGCTTGGGGGAAAAGATGAAGTAGAAGCTCCCAAAGTTCTTTAAGGTGCTCAGGGATGAAGCGGAGAAGATGACCTTTCCTTTGTTGAAGAGCTCTCCAAAAGAAAATGCCCAAAAGTCTGAAAATGGTGGGGGAAGAGAGCTATTTATAGTCTACAAAACTCACTAAACTTCAGAATTTTTCCGCGAATTCAAGCGCCCGAAACTCCTCACGGTTGCCCTTCGACAAGAGCTCGGACACGCGTCAACTATCCACCGCGCGCCCAAAACCTAGATGAACGGCTCCGCTCGCGCCACGTCGTGCCACGGGGGTGGTTGGCGCTGGCGAATCCTGCGGCGACGGGTGTCCCGCATACCGGAAACCTGCACGCCGTCTGCCCTGCGCATGTGCCGCACCAATTTGCACGCAACGCGTGTCCCGTGGTCGGCCGTGGCGCAATGCACCGCTGTCACGCCCTGGGAGTGGTTTAAAAGCGAAAACGACCCAAATTTTTTTTTTCAAAAGCCTTCACCCCGGCACGTGTCTAGACACGCCACATACACAAGATCGCTCTAAACAAACCAACAGAGTCTCCCCTATATATGCACGGCGTCGCACAACAAATAATCACCAACCATCACCAATTTTACATACACACAAAGCGGATAAGGGATTAACTAAACCTCTACATCATACAAGAGAAGATCGCCCACTCGGCATACTCCAAATTGAAAAGATAAAATCACAAGCTTTAAAACAGTACCTACCCGACACTCAGTTTGAAAACAGTTTTCGCAAACGTTTTATCTTTTAAAAAGATCTCCACATTCCACATACAACCATCACAAGATAAAATGAAGTTCTAAAAGTCTTTTATCCCAAGGCATTCACGGTGTTCATATGTTCCTACATCCATGTCACAACACATCCACATCACAATATGTCCAAGTATCATGCACCAATATCGACTAAATGTAATGATCAAAAGAGTAAAAGTGTCGCCAAAATGCTGAAATGCGAGTGACTCTCGCGTCGATGCCTCTCCCCCGTCCCCGCCCGAGCCTATCACATTGTGGGAGTCAGTGATAAAAAATATAGGAAAGAAAACCGATATAACAAATATCAAATGCCGTGATAGGTACAATAAAGTAAACAGAATATCAAACCGTAACCCAGAATATCTGAACCATTCGTACCACCCCCTTAGTCCGTAAACCTAAGGAAACATCAAACCTGCTCAATTCTTTGGTGCCCCTTTAACCCTCGCCGCTATGTCACAAAGGGCCCCTACGAAGTCACTACGTAGAGATCATGGGTCCTTAGGCCACTTCTCCAAAAAAGTACATCCTTGCGGTGGCCAAACCGTTGGTGCACGTGACTGCGCCATGAGCTTCTCGATCCTTTAGTTGCGTACAACTTTGCGATGCCTTTCACAATCCCATACTTGTGGAATAAGATGCGGTACCTCTCACGATCCCATACTCAGGTAATTTTATCGTTCTTCTTGACTCTGTAACAAAGATTACTGCAGAGTTTTGTATTGGACATTGTTTTGATGAATAAACTTTGGGGATGCAGATTTCGTGGTGATTTTTCGTTATTCTTTGGATTTTAATGTTTAAACATCTTTTTGAGTTCAAGATGAGCAATTCCTCTTTTAATTTTAGTCGGAAATTCCTTTTGGTTTAGTCCCTACACTTCATGGAAGTACTTGCTGAAATTTTGATGCAATCCTAGACAGCATTGCTTACTTTGGTTAATTAGATGATTTTGGAGACTTAAAGATAAATTTTTGAGAATTTGGGGATGATCCTTGGACAGAGGACTTAGAATTTTTAGTTGGAGCTTTACTTTGAGGTATATTATGCAGAATTTATTTCTCCCTTCAATGTTGTTGATTGCTAGATTTTTCTAAAAGTTCTGCGCAGCAGCTATAGATTTAGTGATTGTGCTCAATCCGGCAGCGATCTCGGGGTGATCTTTGGTGCGTTGAATTCGTACGAGGCAGGGGATCATGCACGCCGATTTTCAGCACGATCGGACCTCGGATTAGAGTTTCCAGGTGGGTTGTTGAGCACATCAAATATGTGATTTACCCACTTAGGCTATTAGAATTCATGATGTTTGATCTTGTTTTCACTATCCCTATGTAAATCATGCTTAAATGATTATCTTCGATGGTTCTTTAGCCTATCCAATGTGAGAGTGATTAGTTTTATTGATTTTTATTCCATTTTATGTGAGAACAAATGCATATTTGTATGGACATCTAAATAGGTCACTTTCTTTATCGCAACATTATCATGTTGGAATTGACTGAGGAGAAAACTTGTTATTTCCATTTCTTCTCTCCTTGTATGATTCATGTTGCTCGGGTTACGAGCATGAGTTGGGGATAGTGTAGTTGAGATTATCGAGTCGGAGTGGGATAGCACCAGATTGTTGACTCGTGGGATGTTCGGTAACTGCGGATTTTGGGCAATTTGACCGGTTGTTGATTTTGCATTAGGTTAGGGCCGGAATTTTTATTAGTGGATAGTCTTCCACTTTGAGCATAGTCGTGACTAAGTCCTACTTCATTGAGATACATTCGACTAGATTCGAGCGGGTCGCTCCCCTCGAGTGGCACTCCGGAGTAGGCGGCAGGACCAGACTGTGAGTGCCGATCAGTTAGTTGATACTTGGGTATGATTTCACATCGGTGATACTTGGTTCTGTGTGCCGATTGTGATGGTTGTGCAGGCGGCGTCCGAGTTGTTTAGCTCGGGTTGATTGGGTTATATCTCGGCGGTTATTTTCACTGATGCATGCATATACAGTTGTTATCATTCATTATAGCATTAGAGGCATAGTAGTAGTAGTTTTTCATTATCAACTGAGTCATTTTCAGTTTTTACCACTTCAGCTCCTTTCTTGCCTCTAGTAGACTCGGTGGATACGTCGGAGTATTGATGATTTACCCACTGAGAAATACTGGTTTATCTAGTAGTTCCCACACCCGTTGCTGCTCTTCCCCTTTTTCCTTTCTTTTGCAAAGTCTTCTATGGCTGTTGCTGGTCCTTCTGCAGCTGATCGAGGTAAGGGGATCGCCGGCTAAATAGATCTCCTACCGAGAGAGAGACAGTGATAAATACTCTATTATACCCTTTTTCTCAGACTGATGTACTCATGCTATTTTGGGTCTAGCTTTAACTAGCTGGCTGTACTTTATTTTTGTATTCTGGGAGATGATGTTGTATTATATTGTTTACTTTTACGAATTCAGTCTGAAATGGTTTTAGTTTTCAGCTCTGTACTTGTGCTCTTTTATACGTTTCTTATATCTGAGTAGGTTTTTGTAGTGCCCCCGATTTTTTCTTTGAGTCGCTTTCGGTGTGTATGTGATTTTGCGTACCCTTCGCTTTTATTGATTTTATCGATTTTGGTTTTCATGTTGTAGAGCTCGTTAAACAGAGAACGGCGGTGCAATAGACTCGAAAATCCGACGAACGGATCTCCCGGTAGAATTTTTCAAAGTTAATGGGTGGAAAAGGGTTTTTAAATACCCATTAATAATTATTGGTACTTTAAAATCCGTGCCGATGCATGAGAAATTTTTCGAAAATTTTGGCACGCAAATCGAGAAAAAAATAATTAAATAAAAAATAAAAGTGGCCATAAAAGATAAAGGTGGTTACAAAAGATAAAATCGGTTATTATCGTTAGAACCTCTCTTATAAATACTAAGGAACCGGTGATCGGTTTCACCTTACACATTAGAGAGGAGAAATAAGAAAATCTAGTTTTCGTTTTTGAATAAAATAGAGAGAACTTTATCTTCTTCCTCGTTGTGCGCGCTGAAGATCGGGAACAGAACCGCTGCCATCATCGGAGACCGGAGGAGGAAGCGCTGTCACTGTCGGAGATCAGAGATCGAAAATCGGGTCCGGGCATCGCATCGTCGTCCCTGTCGGCAAAGAGGTTGGTTCTTGGCTTTTCGATATCATCATTTCAATTTTCATAAGGTTTCTGTACTTACGTTTGGGTTTCTTGGGATTTCCGTCGGAGCTTGGGATTTTAGCGGAGCCGCCGCCGTCACCGTTGGTTTAGACGAGAGGCCGCCGTCGGATTGGACGAGAGGCCGCCGCCGCCGTTGTGTTAAACGAGGGACCGCCGCCACCTTTGTGTTGAACGGGAGGCCGCAGCCGCTGTTGCCGTTGTCGCAGGGTCACCGCCGGAGCCGAGGGCAAAGAGGCAAGGAAAAGGAAAAAAAAAAAGTTGAAAGCCTCATGGGGAATTTTACTGTGTGGCCCAGCCCACGCGGCCCACGCTCCAGGCGTGGACCCCATCCACGCGCCGCCGCAGTCTGCTGTGAACCCAGTGCGCGCCCCGCCCCTCTGCGCGGCCCGGCCCAGCTGCCTGCTCCCTGTTATCCGCGTGCGCGGCCCAGCCCGGCCCAAGCCGCATGCGGTCCACGCGTAGGCGTGCGCCTGGTCCACGATCCCGCCACTGCAGTTGTGAACCCGACTCACGCCAGCCTCCACTGCACCCGGCCGGGCCCACACGTGCCGCGCGGCCCTATTCTTCTACGCGGCCCAACCGGCCCAATTGCGCGGTTCACTTGCGGGGCATGCGCTCGGTCCACGCCGCCGCCGCTTCTTGGCGTGAATTCGGTCCACGCGCCGGCCGGTGCACCAGCGCCCAGCCCAAGGCCAAGCAACCCGTTTCAACATGGTTTTCGGCACGTTTCGTTCCATTTTCGAGTTTTTGGGGCTGTTCAGCCTCCACCGTTGTTGGGTTTGGTTGGAATTTTGGCCGTCGGATTTTCGGTTTGAGCCACGATGTACGGATTTGATGTGGGCTTAGGTTTCCGTTGACTGAATTGGTTTCCGGTTGCGATGTTCTCGCCGTTTTCGTCGTCGGAAGCCCGGGTTGACATACGATTTACGGAATTATTGTCCGATTGTGTTTTTAACGATGGTTTTTGGTGTAGTTTTTGTCCGGTCAAAGTTAAGGAGATTCGGAAGGATTTTTGAACATCGTTTTCTTCGTCGGTAGAGGTGGATAACCAAAACCAAGGTCGGGGACGTTGTTGAACATTGGTGTTCAACACTCCTATTCCTTTTGTTGTTATTTTCGATATTGCTATTTTAAAATGACAGGAAGAACATTGTTACAGTTTGGTGACGAAACGGTACATACGTAAAGAACATGAACGGAATTTCTATGACTTATCGGTTCATTTCACAAGTATGGGATCGTGAGGTGAATCGTGATTTATTCCACGAATATGGGATCGTGAGGCATTCCGCGACTATTTCCACGAGTATGGGATCGTGAGACTCATAGCGTTGTCACGTACACCAGCCGTTTGGCCACCATAAGGGTGTTCTTTTTTGGAGAAGTGGTCTGAAAATACGGCCCGTGATCCCTACGTCAGTCAGGCGGGAGGGACCAAAGATGAGTATGTTTGTTGTTTCTTGGGTTCCGGGTAGGGAACCGAAAAAAACGGTGTGGATGACTTGGGAGTTCGGTTTCCAATTTGATGTCCTATTCACTTTATCGTATACATTTGTGTTGCATTAAATCATCGTTTTATTCGTTTTCCTTCCTATGTTTTTGTCACTGACTCCCACCGTGTGATAGGTTCGGGCGGGGACGGAGGAGAAGCTTTGAATTGGGAGTGATTCGATTCTTCGTTATTTGGGTGACATTTTACTCCACCCTGTTGATCATTACATTTGGTTGATACTATTTGCATGAGATATGGACATTGTGTGATGTGAATACTTTGTGATGTGGATGTGGGACATGTGGACTATGTGGATGGATAGTGGTCTTTTGAATTTGATTTTATTATTATGTGATTGCATGTGGAATGTAGAGGTTTTCAAAGTGATAAAATGGTTGCGAAATCTATTTTCAAACTAAGTGTCGGGTAGGCACTGTTTTAAACCTTGTAGCTTTATCCTTTCAACCTAGAGTATGTCGTGTGGGCGATATTCTTTTGTATGAATCCAAAGACTAGCTTATCTCTTTATTTAGCACTCTGTGTATGAAAAATGGTTGTGGTTGATGTATGTATTTTGTGCGACGCGGTACATATACAGGGGAGACTCTGTCTGTTTGTATAGAGAGATCTTGTATATGTAGCAGTCTGGACACGTACCGGGAGAAAAGACTTTGAAAAAAAAAAAATAGAGCCATTTTCCGATGTTCAAACCTCTCCCGGGGCGTGACAGTTTTAGCACTTCGTGTACGCGGGAAATTTCATGTGAACAGCGAATCTATAGACAAGCCTGGGTTCTGGTTTACCTCCAGGGCATGACAACACTCCCCTCAGGTTTAGGCTTCTTAAAATTTGAGTTAAACTTCTTATAGTGAAAAAGTTTCTTCTTAAAGTTCCCATTGGGTTGAAAGTTTCTATCCTTAGGTTTCGGCTTCTCTACAAGGTTGGCTTGGGTAGTTCGGTTGGTTTCTTCTATCCTAATGGATTTTAGGAAATAATTCAGGAAAAACTCTTTCTGATTGTGGTTAAAATCATTTGAATGATTAGACCAAGAGAGAGGCAACTTATCTATAAGGATGGCAACTAAAAAGCTCTCATCAAGAACTACACCACTAGATCTAAGCTGCTCAATAATGTACTCAAAATTATGAAGCTGATCAAACATAGGTTTACTATCTACCAACTTAAACTTAATCAAATAAGAAACTTGATATTGTTTCTTAATAGGATCAATCTGACCATACTTCTGTTATAAAGAAATTCACAGTTCCTTAGCAGTTTGAGCACTATAATAGATGTCATAAAGTTTAATCTCGGTGCTAAGAATCTGGTTCAGACAATGATAGTTAATCATGCCAGGATCAATAGGAGGTGCAGGTGCAGGAATAGGTGCAACAACAGGAGTAGTAGAAGTATTCTGAGATTGGCTGCGAGTTTGAGGTCGATTTACTATAGGCTGGAGAGCACTATTAGGTATAGTTTCATTGTCATTCTCGACAGGATCTGAGATAGCAGAAACTAGCCAAGTGTAGGGATTCTGCCACCTTTGTTCTGCCACCTTCTAAAGTTGTGACCATCACACGTAAATGGCTTCGCCAAATACGAGTCCTCCATCAATATGAATCTGTTTTCAAGTAACCTACTATAATGTCACAAAATTGCACTATATCTATAACAGTAAATAGTTATGTATTATCTAAGTTGACAGATATATAACAACAATAATTATTCTAAATTTTAATTATCAGTGCAATAATAACACAAATATTAATTAACAGTGTAACGACAAACTATATATATATATATATATATAGAGTAGAGCTTATATGCTTTTAAAAGCACAAGCCCAATCATACTTATGAATTTTTTACCATTGGATTTGCATTGAGATTTGTGCAATTGTACTTTCTCTTTCTCTCTCTTTAGTTGACTTTACAATTGCACAAATCTCAATGCAAATCCAATGGTAAAAAATTCACAAGCATAGTTTAGGCTTATACTTTTGAAAGTATATAAGCTCTACTCTATATATATATATATATATAGCAGAGCAATGTATGTATATATTAACAGTAACATTGTTATATCTTTAATACTAAAAGAAATTGAAAGATAAAATATTTAATCTTGTTTCTAGAATGCTGGAAAAATATCTTTATAATTTTTTTTAGTAATCACTTTGAAATAATTTATATCCGAGATATGAATCTATATGTTTGCATGCAAATTACTAGTATACTAACGATTAGATGAAGCCTGTGGGTGGAGGCGTGCGATGCACTGTCCTAGAAGTAAAATTGCCCCTCCACGTGCGAGGCTCCGGGAATCACTCCTAGCGATACAACGACCACTATCCACCCCGTCAGCACGACTCCGGAATGGCGCAGAACGAACCCATCAACTTTCAGAGATCCAACAAAAAGTAAAGCTCAGTGTAAAATGTATATGCTATACTGTATATCAGAAAATTGTGACTTAACCAATCTTTTGCTCCATATATATAGAGCCCAAGAGGAAACCCTCTTGCAGCCCACCTCTAGGCGGGGTCCAACGGATAGATCTCGGATTAGCTGTTGGACCTTACCGAGGAGACCCTTGGGCAGCCCACCAAATTCTTCCCAAGGCAAGACTCTTGGGTAGCCCAATAAACCACTTCCCAATGGAAGGTTTAAGTCAAAAAATGAAATAGCAAATAAAAAGTGAATCGGATCAAGATCGCTCGTGTCGCCGCCTGCCCGACCCGGCCCAGCTTGGCTCGTGCTCGTGCCATGCGCGCATGCATGTCTCTAGGAGAAGCCATCTTACTTTCTCCTAACCAATACACTCGAGAAAGTAGTAATATAAATATAACTACTACATGTGATGAGTTTTTAATGTAGAACTAAATATCAAATGTGGTGAGCAAGGCATTGGGCTCCCAGATAAAGCCCATTGACATTGGGCCACCCAGAAAGCCCATAGGCCAAAATCCAGTTTTAAATAAATAGAAAACAATAAAATCTAACAAAATTTCCATGGAATAAGTGATTAATTACCGGGATCATGGTTTTGGTGTTTTTTACCCCCAAATCTTTGTCCTCAACCTAATGAGATCTTGAATCACTTTTAAGAAATTACTATGAAACTACCAAAACTACCAAATATTTCTATCCATACAATATAAAAAATCATGTGCCAATGAGAGCTTTCTTGCTTTACACATTTTGTCACAAAACCCATACCCTATTTATAATATTTGAAAAAGGCATCGTTTCACCAAAGATAGACACCCATTCACAAAGTACACAACCTATTACAAAGCGCACACCCTTTCAACTAGCAAACAAAACTTTTCAAATTCAAAGAAGACATGAAATAAACATGAACATCTTTAGCACCTAATAATCACTGGCATTATCAACAATAATAAAAGACCATGTTACTCAAATATTTGATGCTAATTTTCACTGACAAGTGGATGAAAAATGGTAAAAAAGCAACAACATTCACTTGTTACAAGAATAACCATCAGCCATGAGATATATTTATAGAACTAGGCTGTTAGTATTTTATTAGTTTTGGTGATTTAAAACTTGTATTTGGCCTTTGGGCTTTCTGGGTTGCCCAATATCAATAGGCTTTACCTGGGAGCCCAACGCTTTAGCTCACCACATGTGATGTTTAGTCCCACATCGGAAACTCATCACATATGGCAGCTATTTATATACTCCATCTTTCTTGAGTGTGTTGGTTAGGAGAAAGTGAGAGCAGAGGCTTCTCCTAAAGGCACACACGCAAGCACGAGCACGAGCACGAGCCGGGCCGGGTCGTGCGGGCCAAACGCGCGATCTTGACCCGATTCTCTTTTTATTTGCTCTTTTATTTTTGCTTGTCTTAACTATACCTTGGGAAGTGCCTTCTCGGGCTACCCAAGAGGCTTGCCTTGGGAAGTGCCTGGTGGGTTGCCCAAGGCCTCCTCCGTAAAGTCCAACGGCTAACTCAAGATCTAGCCGTTGGACGCTGCCTGGAGGTGGGCTTCAAGAGAGCCCTATATATGGGTGTATTTGCTTAAGTCTTTACACACAATTCTAATTTACATAACAGTAATATACCTTTACACTGAGCTTTACTACTTGCCTTCTATATTTAGTTTTACTTTTTGCTGAATCTCTGAAAGTCGACAGGTTCGCCCTGCACCATTCCGGAATCGTGCCGACGAGGTGGACAGTGGTCGTTGTATCGCTGGAAGTGACTGCCGAAACATTGCACGTGGAGAGGCAATCTTACTTTTATAACAGTGCATCTGCACGCCTCAACTCATAGGCTTCATTTCATCCTTACTTTCTATTTATTAATAGTATAATTATAATTTGCATGCAAACATATAGATTTGATTATTTCAGATTTAAATCAATTTAACGTATTATTTTGCTAAAAAAATTTATAAGAAAAGATTTTCCAACATAGGCTACTATACTATTAATAGCACCAAGTCATTGGTGCTATTAAGTTTTTGATCCTTGGATAAAGAGATGTGTGGTTAGGATGATAGTGGTCCCCTAGGGTTTAGTAGGTGGTTGGTTGAATAGTATAATCTAAGAGATGGAAATGATCAAAGACGGCGGAAAACTTGGTAGCACCAAATGCTTAGTGCTATCAATAGCATAGTAACCGGACTCTATATTTATAATCCAATTACGCAACATACGCACCTTCACAATGTTGTCTATTGTTACATTGAGGTAGCAAACATAGCGAGCAGGGCAGAAGACAACCACCTAAAAATCGATCCGTTTCCAAGAATCAACTTTCCCACATTCAAAAGAACAATTAATATAGAGCTGATGGGTAAGAAATATTCATCTTATGAAATTGGACTCCCTAAAAAGGTCTCATTACAAGAGATTCATACACTTCAGAATATTTCCGACCTGCTTCAGAATAAGGACACATCCAACAGATATATCACCGCCAAGATTGCCATCCAAAATGACCTTCCGGTGAACAAAAGCGCCAATCATGCCTGTTGGATCCTAAAACAAGCAAATCATCAACTAATCTAAACACATTCAAATGTTTGTACATCATCACAGCTCACTTAGCACATAACTCATCAACAAGCATACCTTCAGAGTAAGAAACAGGTCTCCAAGCCCGTTCGGCGTGCACGACTTGATGATCCCCACCACCTGGTCACCCAACTCGTTAAACTAAATCAATCCATCCGAGTACCACAGTAGATCAAATCAAAGCAAAACTTAGTGAGGATTAAGAAGGTTTAGATAGGCACATAAGGTATTCGATCAATTGACCACGTCTTTATTGACCCGATCCGGCATACCAACGCAGCATGTTCCTCCCCTAAAACTCACCACAAATCTCTAAATTAGGGAGAAAAGTACATGATCGGCGGCTTCAGAGCATCAAATCGGAAGCATCGATTTCCACTCACCGAGAGAGTCCACGGCGCTGAGCCAGGGATCGAGCGCGAAATCCCCATCCTCCGCATCAACGAGATCCGACGGTGGATCGTCCCGCCTCGTCTGCGGCTCCGACCGGGAGCCGATGACGCAAGGGGCGGCGGCGGCAGCGGACGAGGGGGCGGAGGATCTCCGGCGCATCGAGGCCTGAACGGCTCCGGCCGGGCCGGGGATGAGGCGGGGGGCGGCGCGGGTTTTGGTAGAGGAGGGTTGGGAGGGGCTAGGGTTAGGGTTGGGGTTTGGGAGCAGGGGCGGGGCGGAGAGGAGGAAGGGAGGAGGAGGAGGAGCGGAGGAGGAGGAGGAGGTCGGAATCGTCAACGTCGATGCCGTTCTCCCAACGATCGTCTTCGACGTCGCCCATTCTCTCTCGCGCGCGCGCCCGCTACGTAGGTGATGAGCGAGTGAAACCTGATGTCATTGAAGAGCCTTGCCCTCTAAATTGATCGTAGCTAATTTTACATTAGCATCTCCCTCAGTTTCATCATTTCAAAAAAATTGTTCACATTTATACATCTATCCCTTCAAACCCCTCTATTGATCGAGTTGTTACCTTCTGATTGATTGGGGTGTTGAGAAAGGATTGTGGCTAGCTCCATGGGACAATGATGCTTGCAATCCAACAAACATTTGGCATAACCTTATTGGATTAAATTTTAGAATTTAATTTGATTTCTTATCTATTAACAAATAAATATTAAATTATAAATGAATTCAGATTAAAAGATAAAGGATTTTAAGAAATAACTGGATGAGGCGTGTAATGCACTATTATAGTGTAACTTTAGCCTCTTCGCGTGCGAATCTACGATGTAGTTTTTCTAACGATACAACACCTCGGATTATTCCAATCTCTTTGAAAAGGTGCTTAATTGAACTCAATCCGGTTTTCAAAATCTCAATTCAAGATAATATAAAACAAAATAAGTAGAGAAAAGAGCAAATAATATGTTGGTTAGGATTCCTCATATCTTCTAGATATGCTCTCTGTATCCTTTATTTTTTCTTTTATAATAAATTGATGATCCAAATGATCGTTGTAGTGCGTTTCGCTAAAGAGGAATACACAATCCCACATCTCGTGAGAAAGGTATGTTACCCTTTTTTTACGAATAGAGGAGAGAAGGAATAAGTGAGTCTATTTTTTTCATATTAAATAAATATATTAAAGTAAATTTTAAATTAAATTTTTTTAGATTAAATTTAAATCTTTTAAATTCACAACATTCTCCCACTTAATTTAAAATTTTAAAAAAAAATCAAAAATATATAAACAATCAAAACATTAATAAAGATCAAAAAAAAATTAAACACCATCAAAATGCAGTCGAATTGCTCCTAACATATCTAAAATGTTGATTAGAATGGATTTTAAGTGTTTTGGTTCGAAACAAAAATTTTCAGATCAAAGTTGAGTTGTGGAAGCGAGGTTGGAAAGCTCAAAATCTGAAATTTCCAATTTTTTTACTACGATACCGGAACCCTAGGTTGGTACCGGAACTAGAGAATAGTTAAATCCAACTCTCGGGATGGAAGGAAACTGAAAAATTTTCTAAGTGTTGGTGTACCGGTACCTCAAACCCGCGTACCAGTACCCCATGTAAAATAGAAAATTTTAGCTCTCGAGTTGGAAAATTGTCTGCTGGCATACCGGAACTAGAACCCTAGTACCGAAACTAGAAGCCTCGTATCGGTACTCAAAACCCGTGGACCCGTATTGTAATGTACCAGATTTTTGGTATATAAATAAATATAAATAAAAATGGTATGATATACTATTTTTATAGAATTTAGAGAAGTAAAGAATAATTTGGAAGAGAATTGGGTCGAAATCGGAATAAAAATGGAGAGTTTAGAATTTTATATGGGAAAAGTGGGCTCAGATTTTGATAGAAAATTTACAGTGTCAGAAAATTCTGAGAAAAATTGGGGAGCTCCGTGATTATATTTTAAGGCCACAATAAAAGTTTCGCGTCGATCGGATACTCGGGCAGTGAGAACGGGGTCCGTCAGCAATTCTGAATACAGCAGGACTTTTGGTGACCCAGAAATGGTCCAGATTGAAAATTTAAAATATCCCGTGATAAATTAAGTTGAGTTGAGTCTCCCTATCAAATTTGGGCAAAAACAGGACGAAGAACGATGATGAACGAGCGAAAACGGTCGAAAAAACGACGAAAACAGAGGAGGAAATCGGATTGTGCCCCATTCGGGCGTCACGGTTCACTGTAGCAACAGCGGGTGCGGATCTCGAGGAGCGCGCAAATCTCGAGGCGACACGCATCCCGAGGCGGGCACGCATCCGCGG
>JAQOTM010000124.1:69421-111326 GCA_029168755.2 Tillandsia fasciculata | reverse complement strand
TTGCCGGGGTGTATAAAGGATACTCAGATCATAATCCCTTTAGCAGCTCCAACCACCGGCGTTGCCTCAAATTCAGCTCCTTTTGGGTGAACAGATACTTCAAGCTCTTGTGATCAGTATATATCTCGCAATGCTCACCATACAAGTAATGCCGCCACAGCTTCAGAGCAAACACCACCGCTGCCAACTCCAGATCATGAGTAGGGTAATTTTTCTCATAGTCCTTCAATTGCCGCGAAGCATAGGCAATCACCCTACCCTGCTGCATCAACACACACCCCAGACCACTATGTGAGGCATCACTGTAAATCACAAATCCTTCCCCCATAACTGGGAGGGCAAGGATTGGAGCGGTCATCAACCTCTGCTTCAGCTCCTCAAAACAGCTCTGGCAAGTCTCGCTCCAAACAAACTTAACTCCTTTCCTGGTCAGACGAGTGAGGGGAGAGGAAAGCTTCGCAAAGCCTTCCACAAAACGCCGATAGTAGCCCGCCAAACCAAGAAAGCTCCGCACCTCGGTGATAGTCGTCGGCCTCGGCCAATCTCGAATAGCATCCACCTTGGCCGGATCCACCGCCACTCCAGCAGCTGAAACAACATGACCCAGAAAAGCAACCTCCCGGAGCCAAAACTCGCACTTTTTGAACTTAGCATACAGCTTCTTCTCTCGCAGAAGCTGTAGCACGGTCCTCAAGTGCTCCTCGTGCTCCAAATCACTCCGGGAGTAGATCAGAATATCATCTATAAACACCACCACAAACCGGTCCAAAAACGGCTGAAAAATCCTGTTCATCAAGTCCATGAATGCGGCAGGGGCATTAGTCAACCCAAAAGGCATCACAGTAAACTCATAATGCCCGTACCGCGATCTGAAAGCCGTCTTGGAGATGTCCTCGGCCCTCACCCTCAGCTGGTGGTAACCGGACTGCAGATCAATCTTCGAGAACACCGATGCTCCCTGTAACTGATCAAACAAATCATCAATCCGGGGGAGGGGATACTTGTTCCGGATGGTCACTTTGTTCAATTCCCTATAATCCACACACAACCGCAGTGACCCATCCTTCTTCTTCACAAACAACACAGGCGCTCCCCACGGAGAAACACTGGGTCGAATGAAGCCCCTATCCAAAAGATCCTGAAGCTGGGCCTTCAACTCCCTCAACTCAGCTGGCGCCATCCTATAGGGTGCCTTTGAGATTGGTGCAGTTCCAGGAACTACATCAATCACGAACTCAATCTCCCTCTCCGGCGGCATCGTCGTCAACTCAGGGGGAAATACATCTGGGAACTCGCGGACAATAGGGATATCCTCGAGTCCCAGTGCCGCCGTAGGCACCTCCACCACAGTGGCCAAAAAGGCAGTGCAACCCCTACTCATCATCCTCCTAGCTCTGGCCGAGGAAATGGTCGCTGCGAACAGCGTGCTCTGGCAGCCTCTGAAGATGAACTCCTCCTGTCCTGGCTCGCGAAGAGTCACCGTCCTCTCTCTGCAGTCGATAGTGGCGGAATACCGCGACAGCCAATCCATCCCTAGCACCAAATCAAAATCCTGGAGCTGCTGCAAAACAAGCAAGTCTGCAGGCAAAATCCAAGGCCCCAACTGCACTGGGCAAGCCACACAACGCTCCTCGACATGCAAAATATGATCAGGAATCCGCACCTCTAATGCATGTGACAAGGACTCTACCTCTAGACCATGCAGGGATGCAAATGCTCGACTAATGAAAGAATGAGATGCTCCAGTGTCGAATAAAGTACGAGCCCGAATACCAAAGAGTAGAATAATACCTGCCACCACCTGGTCTGCCGCTGAAGAATCCGCCAACTGGGCGGCATACACCCGCCCGCTCGGTGCTGGAGGTCGAGAATCTACAGGATAAGAAGTGGACGGCCTGCTCGCTGGAGCATAAGGCCGCTGAGCTGGTGGCCGCTGCTGCTGAGGGGGAAATGGAACCGATGCCGAAGACGGTGCCGAGGAAGTAAAGGGGGCAAGTAGCTCGCACATGCCCTGGCTGTCCACAACGGAAGCATCGACCCCATCTCTGATCACAAGTAATGGCGGCATGCTGACCTCCACAGAAAATACATCGGTCAGAAGATCGGGGCTGTCTCGGCTGCTGCTGCTGCTGTCTCGAGGACTGCTGCTGAGATCTCTGCTGCCTCTGCTGCGATCTCTGCTGCTGGTGCTGCTGCTGATGCTGCTGCGGTCTCTGGGGTCCCCCAGGCCCTCTCCTATCAGATCGCCCACGGCCATAAGACTGGGACTGCGGCGGCCGTGGCGGTCTCCAAGAGCTGGCCTGTCCCCCGTCCTCTGGGGCTGGTCGCTTCCTGTCGGAACTCTGCGCGACCGCGGCCCTCCGTCTGGCCACCTCCTGATCGCCTCTCTCCACCCACTGTGCATGCTCTGCGGCTGCCTCCAGGGTCTGAAATCTCTGAGCATGCACAAGTGTGTAAATCTCTGGACGAAGGCCTCCCTCAAAAACTCAACCTGGTGCGGACCGTCACGGGCGACGTAAGGCACACAGTTCAGCAACTCCCTGAACTCCTGAAAGTAAGCATGGGCCGGTCGATCGCCCTGCTGCAAATTCTTCAGATCGTCCTCCAACTTCTTCTTCACACTGGTAGAGAAATAGGTGTCCAACACCATCCGTCTGAACTCCTCCCAAGGTAGCTGCCTAGTGATCCGGAACTCCAGTGGCTCAACTCGCTGCCACCAAAAATCAGCATCTCCGTCCAAACAGTGCACCGCCATGTGCACTCGATACCTCGGGTCGATGAAGAAGTCCCGAAAAAGCTTCTCCATCGCAGAAAGCCAAATCCCAACAGCCCGGGCTGAGCATCCCGCCCCGAAAATCTAGGTGGTCCCCGCTTGACAAACGCCGCGAGTCTGTCAGCAAAATCCCGCTCCTCCTCCGTAGTCAAGGGCTGAAACGCCGCAGGAGCCCCGCTACTCGAAGATGGCGCCGACGGCACAAAAGGTGCAACAGGAGGCACAGGGGCCTCCGGAACAGCTGGGGGTGGTGCCTCCCTCTGAGCAAGCAGCTGCTCAATCCTCTGCTCCTGGCGGCGCTGACCCTCCGCCAACTGGGCCACCAAGGCCCTCAACTCAGCAAGCTCAGGTGGTGTAGGCTGCTCTGGCTCAGCAGGGGGCGAAGGAACACCCCGAGTGGGAATCCGACGTCGAGGAGGCATCCTGCCACAAGAAACCAAACATCAGCAACAAAACCCCACACGACCCAATCTGGCGAAAGTCAAAAGACATCCCCCTATTTCTGTAACCTTAGGTTGTCTGCAGCCAACATAATGGTTCAACAGAAATAGACTATGTCGATCACTCTTCACTCACTGGAAGAGTTAACAATAATAATCACCGACTTCCGCAACAAGTCACGCTACTCACGCCCTATAATCCTAGGGTCTGTCAAAAGCCTAGGGTTTCCTAAGTCCCAACTGACCTATCCCTAAGCTCTGATACCAACTTAATCTGTCACGCCCCGGGTGTATACCAGAACCCGGGCCCGTCTACAGATCCGCCGTGCATGCGGTATTTCCCACATACACGAAGCGTCGGTAACCTGCTCAGATATGAAATAATAATAAAAGAGCATAATAATAATCAGAGCTAAATAAAACTACTGTATCTCAGACAGAAGCTGGAAATAAAAGTACAACAGTAAAATAAATACAAGTGTCTCTCCCAGCTCACAACTACAAAATACATAAAGCTGGCAGAAGCCAGACCCCAAAAGAAAAGAAAAAAAACTGTCTGAGAAGATCTGGTACCCAAAAGTCAAGCAGCTACGACCCTCGGTAGGCTCTCTAACTAGTCAGCGATGCGCTTGCCCCGATCAGTTGCTGATGTCCCAGCAACTCCCACAGAGGACTCTGCAAAACAAGGAAAAGAAGGGAACAAGAAAAACAATGGGGGTCAGTACTACTATAAACAGTAGCCTCCCCTAGTGGGTAAAGCCTCAGCTCAGATATGCCCACCAGGTGCACCGAGGCAAAAAGGAAAGAAGAAGGGAAGGGATGCTAATCAATAAAGCGACTGATAAAAATGCTATCCCTAATATGCCTCTACATGACCAACCAATAAGGATGGGAAAAGTGATTCATCAGAATCAAGTATCCTGTCATAAAGACCCAATCTGACTGCCAGTGAACACTGGCCCTGCCTGCTCTGCCAATCGAACTCAAAAACCCAGCCTGGTGCCCGGCGCTCACACCGTGGAACTCAAGAAACTAGCATGGTGCCCGGCGCTCACACCGTGAAAGCCTACTCCGGAGTGGCACTCGAGGGGAGCGACCCACACGAGTACAAATAATACCACTGTATCAACATCTCTGTAACCACTGTCTCATAATAGCAGGACTGGATCGAGACTCAAGAAGTGGGCACAACCCTCCACTAAAGTAAGCCCGATCCCCGAACGCCCAATCTGATGCAATAAAACAATCCGGTCAACCACCCAAGATCCGTGGTCGCCGCAACCCCCTGACCACTCAGCCTGTCCCCAATTCCCCAATACCTGCCTACACTGTCCACTATACGCTCGAACCTGAGCGAGTAAGCCGCTAATGCCAACAATGAAAGGAGAAAGAGAAAAGCATGGTTTCTCCTAAGTCAATTCCAAAATAGTGTAGCAGTAAAAGATGACAATCATCAGGTGATCAGTTAAATCATGCAATGTTCCAATTTCCAAGTATAACAGTTGAAGTGATATAGGCTAGGATGACCGTTTCACATGAATAAACCTTGGTTTTGCAGTCCTCTAATTCTATGTTGTCACGGGGTATAAGTTCCAGAATTAATAAGCGATTCCCTAGAGCATGCAAGTCTAACAATCAACACGTTCAACATTGTTATAACAAAGTACTCTGACATTCCTAGTGGGCATACAAAAAGAGGAGTGTAACGACCACCCACCTGAAGCGCAACTGTCCCAACTTGTACAGTCAGAGAATACCAAAAATCCAAATCCGCGCCCCCACAATACTCCTGGTACAACAAGGAATCCACTAATTACACTAGGGTCACAATCACAGCACTAATTACCACATACAAACACAAGTACTAAACTGTCAAATTATCACCTGCAACAAATGTCCAGAAAATTCTAATAAAAATATCCTGGCGATCCTCGCGACGATAGCTTCGCAACGGTACCTTGCACGCCCAAATCCGAGTTCTGTACACCAAGATAAAAATTCAGCAAGTGGACACTCTCAAACACTAATCATGATTAAGGGTAGATTACTATTCACAGAGAGATCCTTAATTATCACCTCGAAGGAAAATTCACAAAAATCCACTAAAAATACGAGCGCGTTCCTTGCGATCCGTAGATGCAAAAGTTGTATAAGCTCGTTTCCATCAGACACTCGTGCGCGAAGATAAGGCTGAAACACTCCACTGCTGTCAAGAATTCCATACAGAAAAAGGGGGTCACTTGTAGCCTCGAAAACCGTGCCAAAACCTCGAAACGGAAAAGCGCGACTATAACGAAAGATGAAGTTCTACCTCTTAGGAGTCCACTGGTGCAAGAATCACAGGAAAATGATGTCGGGGTAGCTCGGGGGAGCAAAAACACGAACACTGCGCCGAAGGAAGAACACAAGTAAGCAACGTCGCGCCGCACCGTAAAATGGGGAACCTCGGGATTCGTGCCACCAAAATTCCTAAGATTTGGTAGGAAGATCCAGGACAAAAAGATGCAAAATTTTGCTAGAAATAGGCATTTGCAGATTTGGCTCGGTTTGGGAGAACAATAGAGGAGAAGAAGGCTCGGACTGTGCATTATATAGAGGCTGAAAAACAATTCGGAAAATACCCTCTGTGTCCCCACTTTCGGGCGCTTGGGGATTTTCGGGCGGCTACAGTAACGGGCCGGCCCAGATTTCCGGGCGCGCACAGTGCGGCCCGGCCCACAGCACAGCCCAGCCCACTAAGCCCAAAAACCCCGCTGCACCCGGTGCACCAGAGCCAGCCACTGGCGGCGTGCCACGCGTCCCCGACAAGCCGTGCACCGCGCACGACGGCCGTGCACCGCGCACGTCGGCCGGCTGCCCCGGGCGTACGGTCACCTGCCCCGGCCATCGCGTGGACGCGCGCACCAAGTCCCGCCAATCCCGATCCGCCACGCGTCCACCCGGTCCACCGTGCACCCGGCCCAAAACTCCGTGGACCGCGAATGCTGCACCGGCCAACCGGAAGGCGCCACGTGGCCCGCCTCCGGTGCACGCCCCGCGCGGTGGACCGCGCGCCTGCCCGCGGCCTGCCCGCGCCCTGGGCCGCCGCCTGCCGCCTGCCCGCGGCGGCGCCGCCGCCCGCCGACGCTGCCCGCCGCCGCCGGCCGCCGCCGGCGATCGCCGGCGACACTGTTCCGGCATGAACAGTAACCCAAGCACAAATTTGACCAGCAAATAGCCCGTCTTGACCGTTTTCGCGCGCTGATTCCAAAAACGAGGTCCGTTTCGCCAAATTCCGCCTCCAAAATTTGCCGGAGGCTCCCGCAAGCGCCAAAAACTGTCAAAACTTCCGGGTGTCCGCTTTTGGGCATCCGGACTCCGAATTGGGCAAACCAAAAGCCAATCTCAAGTGTTTTTCCGCGCTGAATCCAAATCCACCCTCCGTTTGGCCTAAATAAAATTCTAACATTCGGCATAAGCAGCCGAAGGCCAAAACAGCTAACTAAGCTCACTGGGTCCATCAGTGGCATCCCTTTGATGCACTATGGGCCAGATACACCATCAACAGGTGTCTAAACAGTGGATTCACGGGAAAAAGCTGCATGGGGGTTCGGAATACTACATGCAGTGTGGCTTTTAGCTTCTGTCGAGGGCGGTTGAGTGTTCCCCGCTGCGTGGAGCCGCGGACTTGCTTTGGGTCATCCGTTGGAGGCGCGATCTTGTGACTCTGTTTTGCGTACGGATTTCGGCACCGTGCTTCGTTTTGGGTGCGGACTACGTGGAGGCAAGGTAATCCCGCTGAGCCCAATTGCAAGTGTCGACAAGCAATTGGTGGCGAGCAGAGGTGGGTTGGTTTTCTCTCCAAGTCTACGGACTTCCTTCTAATTCTATTATGATAGGATTTGCATGCTAGTTTAAGTGTTTTCTTGGAACTTTAACTAGCACCCCCGTCATATGTTGCATGTGTTCGACCAGACCAATAGTGAACTTTAACTTGGGTTAGGTTCTTTCATGCATTAGCCATCCCACAGATTGCACTTCTTTCCAGACATAGAGTTCCTCGCCCGGGTAGTGGGCTGAGTGGTCAGGGTGTTGTGGGACGGGTATTTCACTCGGGCCTGGGGGCCGAGTGGGGTCTGGTGGCTGGGTTAGGCCAGTGTTAGTGTTTTGGGAACCGTTTCAGATAAACGGTGGCCCCGGGATTTTAGTTTCTCGCTGTTCTTCTCGTCACGACCACGTTGTGCCCGTGGTGTACGTGTGTTATCAGGACCTTGAACCCAGAACGCCTTTGGACATTCATGATTTTAGTAAACTAGTGTTTTTCCTCCCGAATTCTTGGGGGTCGCCGGAGCCTGTTCTTGTTTGATTGGGCTTCGACACCAACCCTTGGGAGTTCGGAGAATAAACTTGTTTTCAACTGATTTTTCAAGAACTAAAATCTATAAAAGTTGGTTTTCTCAGTTCAAAACGGCTTTCAAAAAGAGCAATTTTATCCTCACCCTAGGGGGTTGAGCGAAAATGATATTTTATAATAAAGGCCATCTTTTTTCCTAAAAATCCCTCCCTCGACCGGGGGAGTGATCTGGGTTCTAAGGGCTGGTTTCATTCTTGGGCCGAAAACAACGGGAGGCTACACCTATACCCTGTTCTTGTTTGATTGAGGTCGCAGGTAGTAGGCTCCCGGGGTTTTCGGACTCTTTGTGGTTCTGGCTGTGGAGCATCTCCGGCCGTGAGTTTAGAGCTTTGAGTTGAGATATTTTTCCCACTTAAATCGAGAGGGGCCGAATCCCTGAACGGTAAAGGACCGAAAACTTCGATAGGCTGAGCTTAGAGTCTGTTCTTATTTGATTGGGGTTCTAGGCACCGGTCTATCGGGATTCTCGGACCTTGCCACGTCAGTCGGTTCTTCTCGCCTACGAGTGGGGTGTTGTTGTGGGAGTCGTTGGGAGTGACGGCGGTCCCAGCTGTGTAGTACTTTCTTTGAGTGGGTTAGTGTGGTGAGATTGAGTTGTACTTTGAGCTCGTGTTACCGATCTGTTTGATCGTGGATTATAGCCTGCTGAGCCTGGCATTTCTTGCCAGTTACGAGATATTTGTGATACTTGAGTTCGTTGGGGTCGCTCCCCTCGAGCTACGCCCCGGGTGCGATGATGATACCGAGCCTGACGAGGCTGCGATGATGCGACTAGTTGATACACTAGAGTTCGCTTGAGATTGAGATAGTCCTTGAGGGACACCCTACGTAAGACCAAGTCCTGTTTGGGCGTAGTGGCAGTAGGTGAGCGCAGGTTTGTTTGACTGGTCCAAAGTGGGACAGTCATTGAGATTGGGTGACATTGAGAGAGTGATGGCATAGCATGTGTCATAGTAGAGTTTTCTTTGAGCATAGTACCTGTGACATATTGTCAGTAGAGAGTGGATGCATACCATCATCTGTGTTCTCTTTCTCATTGAGCATAGTAGATAGAGGCATGATAGCTGTAGATACCTTTCCAGCTTATTTATCTTTATCACAGTCTTTTTCTGTTATCTTATGCCTCTAGTAGACTTAGTGGGCAGACCGTGGTTCTTGGAGACGGTACCCACTGAGAACTACTGTAGGATGTAGTTCTCACACCCTCTGTCGGTGACAGGTTGCTGAGGCTTTCTTCCGTTCCTGCCCGAGCTGGCTTGACGGATCGAGGACAGGGAGTCGCGTGATAGTTCCCTACCAGCATTGTTCTATTAGAGTGAGGTAGATGTACCATCCCGGACTGTGGGAGTTTGGTTATGTATTGTATTCTAGTTTTAGCTATCTCCCATTTGGATTCGTAGATGTTGTATAGGTTGATTCTGTTGTATCACCTTGTATTTTGGGAAATAGACTTGCACCTTTTTCAGCTTTTTAGTAGTGAGATTTTATATTACAGCTTTCTTATCCGCTCTGATATCTGTGTAGCTATAGTTTTATCTTTTGCAGGATAGACGCTTCGTCTGTACGGTAGTTCCGTACAGATGGCGGATCTATTAGCGAGCCCGGGTCGCAGTTTCGACCCCGGGGCGTGACAGACACATTTCGGAAGACCCGGCGCGTAGACCGGAAGCATGGACCACGTGAACCGCGTGGGGGACACGTGGCACGATTCGATTGGCGGGTGCACGCCGCCCACATGCTCGAGGCACGCGAAACACGTGGGCGGCTGGGACACATGGCAGCTTCTGAGGTGGCTTACATGGCTGTTTCGTGCTTTGGGACACGCGGTGCACCCTGAATGGCCGGTTTTGCTGTTTCCTGTTTTGGCCCGGATTTGGTGTGGAGCCCGATTGGGATTTTGACCCATTATATAAGCCACTTCTCTCTCTCTCTTTGCCATTTTCGAATTCTAGAGAGAGAAAGTGAGCTTGTGGCCTATATGAAAGTTGTTTCTCTCTCTGTCCTCCATCTCCCCTAGAAGTTTCAGAATTTTTGGAGTTGCCGACAGCGAGTTATCTGTGACGCGGCGCGCTGCGATGATTTTCGGTTTCGGCCCATTTTCTGTCGCAGTTCAGTCGAAAAATCCCTGTGTGCTAACCAGGAGGAATTTTTGAGCAATTTTTATGACAGTGCGTTCTTAAGAGGTAAGGCTTCGTTTTCCGTGTTGATCACTTCGCCTCGTTTCACACTTTTGGCACGGTTCCCGAGGCACCTTTGACCCCCCTTTTCTGTGATGGATTTTCTGGACAGCACCGGCTTGTTGATTTTCTATCTTGGGCTACAAGCATCGGATCAAGGCGTATAAATAGTCGTTTTCGGCCTACTCTTCGCGAGGAACGCAACCGTGAATTTTTTGGGATTTTTGGAGCTCGACACAGAGGTGAAATGCATTGTTTTCCGTGCTGTTTGAAAAACAACAAGTGTGGACTTTTAAGTATTAGTATTTACACTGTATGAGTTGTTTTAGTGCAGTGAGACGCAGTTGGCTGTGGTTAGTGGATTTTGAGGACTGTGGGCAGCGTGGAGCTTCTTTGGGTGTAGAGCATGCTGTTCGAGGTGGGTAGTTGTTGCTTACCTCTTACTGCGATTTACTCACTAGGACTATTAGAGAAACTCCTAATTTATTTGGCACCCCATTAGAAATCATGCTTAATTAAATGATCCTGATTAATCATTGGCCTATTTTGTGGGATTGTTATACTATGATGGTGATATGTTAGCATGCCATGTTGGCACTTAACCTTTCATGAAAGTTGATTAAATGGAGAGGATGACATAGTTATATGCGGGTACTACTTTGATGATTTATTATGGATCAGGGATTATAGACATGTGTAGTCGGTTAGTGATTTTGGCATAATGGTTATATCTATACGGATCTATCATTTGATACACATGTCGAACTGTTGTTTGATACTCTCTCTTTTATCTTTCATGATGACATTTGCATGCCACTATTTATTGCTACACTATCATATTGGGACTTGACTTAGGAGAAACCATGATTGTTTTCTTTCTCCTTCTCATTTAGACTTTGATTCATGTTGCTTGGGTTCGAGCAGGGGCTTAGGATAGTGTAGTTGGGACCTTGGAGTCTGGGACAAGTTGTACTTGATTATGGATTGTGGGGCATTGTGGTAACCGCGGATATTAGGCAGCTGACCAGATGTTGGTTATTTTATCAGATTGTGGACTTGTTGGGTATTGCGGTAACTGCGGACATTAGGCGATTGACTGGATGTTTATCTTTGCATTAGATTGGGGTTGAGTCTTGTCGATCTTTGCATCAGATTGGGTATCAGATTTCTCTAGCCGATGGTGTTTCCCACTTATTGAGTACTATTGCATCAGATTGGGGTTTCATTAGTGGACGGAGTTTCCCACTTTGATCATAGTCGTGATCCAGACATGCTATATTGTGATACTTGTGAGACATTGGTTACTTTACTCGTGTGGGTCGCTCCCCTCGAGTGCCACTCCGGAGTAGGCGATTGACATATTGGCCAGTGAGTGCCAGACAGTGAGCATCGGTCAGTGAGTACCGATTAGTCAGCAGATGATCGTGACGGGTACTGGTCCATCTGATTGGGATTTCGAGCCTTGTGTGCTGTTCCCCTACTGAGTTCTTGAGTTCGACAGTAGAGCAGGCAGTACCAGTTTTACTGGTGACTAGATTGAGTTTATTTGGTCATATACTGTTTCCTGATGCATTCATATAGTCATTTCTTTCGGTATTGCATTTAGAGGCATACTAGTGGTGGTTTTCCCTTTTTTAGTAGTTCTGTTTACAGCTTTACCACTTATTCCTTTTCTTGCCTCTAGTAGACCTAGTGGGTACGTTGGAGTTTGAGGCTTTACCCATAAGGGGAGGCTACTGGTTTATTAGTGGTTCTCACCCCCATTGTTGTTCCTCTTTTTCTTCTCCTCTGTTTTGCAGAGTCTTCTGCGGTAGCTGCTGGGCTATCGGCAGCTGATCGAGGTAAGGAGATCGCTGAGTAGATAGATCTCCTGTGAGGCTGAGAGTTGCTGTTTGATAGATGTTGTACCCTCCACTCAGACTGTAGTATTTTTCTTTTATTTTTGGGTCTGGTTTTAGTCAGCTGGTTGTACTATTTTGGTAAGCTGGGAGTTTATTGTATTTATTACAGCTTTATTTTATTTTCAGTTTGAGATATTATGTAGTTCTTTTTAGTTCAGCTCTGTATTATGCTCTTTTATTGTATATCTTATCTGAGCAGATTACCGATACTTCGTGTACATGGAAAATTCTGTGTGCACGGCGGATTTGTTGACAAGCCCGGGTTCTGGTTTACACTCGGGGCGTGACAGATTAAGTTGGTATCAGAGCTTAGGGATAGGTCAGTTGGGACTTAGGAAACCTTAGGCTTTTGTTCGACCCTAGGAAGATAGGGCGTGAGATGCGTGATACTTATTGCGAAAGTCAGTGATTAGGTTATTTGACTCTTCTAGTAAGTGAAGAGGGATCGACATACCCTGTTTTTGTGGACGGTTATGTTGGCTGCAGATAATATAAAGCTACAGAAATAGAGATATGTCTTTGACTTTCGCTAGATTGGGTCGAGCGTGGTTGTGTTTTGACTTGTGTTTTCTGGTGGCAAGATGCCTCCTCGTTGTCGTTTTCCCACCTGGAGTACCCCCAGACCTTCTGAGGAGCCTGAGCAGGCGATAACCGCCGAGCTGGGGGAACTGTGAGCCTTGGTGACCCATTTAGTGGCGAGGAGTTTTCGACAGGAGCAGCGCTTGGAGCAGCTGTTGGCGCAGAGGAGTGATCGGGCAGTCGGGGAGAGGGCCAGGGCTCCTGAGCAGCGTTTTGAGAGAAAACGCCTAGCCCCGGATGTTGATGGATAGGCCAGTTCTCGGAGACGACCACGGCTTCGCGGCAAGTATATTTTCTGTAGGGGACAGCATCCAGAAGATACCTGTGAGCATAGATGGGGTCGCTGTTTCAAGTGCGGACAGCTTGGGCACATTCGAGCTACGTGCCCCACATGGACGGCTGCAGCACCTACTTCGGCGTTTATCCCTACCACTTCCCAGCTGCGATGGGGAGCTTCACCGACAGACCTCCAAGTAGATCAAGTTTCGTTTCCCCGCCCTTCTGGAGAGAGATAGCCGTTGTCGAGCGGTCAGGATGACTTAGCACTGGCGGAGGATTCTGCTACAGTAGATTGTACGGTGGCAGGTATTACTTCACTTTCTGGCATAAGGACTCGTACCTCGTTTTATATAGGGGCATCTCATTCATTCGTTAGTAGAGTACTTGTATCATTTCATGGGTAGGTAGTAGGACGGTCACCTTGTGCACGGAAGGTTTAGATTCCCGATCACACTCTGCACGTGGAGGAGTGTTGTTGGTCCTGCCCGATGCAGATTGAGTCCTGGATTATGCCAGTAGATCTGTTGGTCTTGAGATAGCTGAGGGACATTGATGTGGTTCTCGGGATGGACTGGCTGGCTCGATATTTCGCGACTATTGATTGTGCCGCGAGGACTGTCACCTTTAGAGAGCCAGGCCAAGAGACGTTGGTGTACCGGGGATGTCAGAGTGTTTTCTTTGCCTCTATGGTTTCGACTTCCCGTGCGAGGCAAATGATCCGTAGAGGATGTGTAGCCTTTTTGGCTAGTGTTGTTGAGGGGCCTACGGCGACGCCGGGACTCGGGGATATCCTTATTATTCGTGAGTTCCCGGATGTTTTCCCACAAGAGATGACTAGCACGCCGCCAGACAGAGAGATTGAGTTCATGATTAACGTACTCCCAGGAACTACGCCAATCTCTAAGGCTCCTTGTTGGATGGCATCGGCTGAGTTGCGAGAGCTAAAGGTGCAACTGCAGGATTTGATGGATAAGAGTTTTATTTGACCAAGTGTGTTGCCTTGGGGAGCGCCGGCGCTATTCGTGAAGAAGAAGGATGGGTCACTTCGACTGTGTGTGGATTGTAGGGAATTGAACAAAGTGACCATCGAGAACAAGTACCCTTTGCCGCGCATCGACGATCTCTTTGAGCAGCTGCAAGGGTCTTGTGTCTTTTCCAAGATTGATTTGCAGTCCGGTTACCACCAGCTGAAGGTGAGGGCTGAGGATATCCCGAAGACAGTATTTTAGGACACGGTACGGGCATTATGAGTTTACAGTTATGCCCTTTGGACTGACTAATGCCCCAACCGCATTCATGGATTTAATGAACCGGATCTTCTGACCGTACTTGGATCGATTCGTGGTGGTGTTCATCGACGATATCTTGGTTTACTCCCGGAGTGATACTGAGCATGAGGAGCACCTGAGGATTGTGCTGCAACTTCTGCAAGAGAAGAAGTTGTATGCCAAGTTGGTGAAGTGCGAGTTTTAGCTTCGGAAGGTAGTCTTCTTAGGCCATGTGATTTCCGCCGCAGGTGTGGCAGTAGACTCGGCGAAGATTGAGGCAGTCCGGGATTGGCCCCGATGGTTTCTGAAGTGCGCAGTTTTATGGGCTTAGTTGGGTGTTATCGTCGGTTTGTGGAAGGCTTTGCGAAGCTCTCCACACCCCTCACTCGTTTGACGCGTAAAGAAATTTAGTTTATCTGGAGTGAGGACTGTTAGAGGAGCTTTGAGGATCTGAAGAGCAGATTGATGACCGCTCCTATCCTTTCCCTCCCTGTTACGGGGAAAGGATATGTGATCTACAGTGACGCATCGCACAGTGGACTTGGTTGTGTGCTGATGCAGGAAGGGAGGGTAATTGCTTATGTATCGAGACAGCTCAAGGATTATGAGAGGAATTACCCTACCTATGACTTGGAGCTTGCTGCCGTGGTGTTTGCACTGAAGCTTTGGTGCCATTATTTGTATGGGGAATAGTGTGAGATCTACACTGACCACAAGAGCTTGAAGTACCTGTTCACATAAAAAGAGCTAAACCTGAGGCAACACAGATGGTTGGAGTTGTTAAAGGATTATGACATGGAAATCCTTTACCATCCGGGCAAGGCCAATGTGGTTGCAGATGCTTTGAGCAAGAGAGCTGTGCAGAGTTTGCCCATGTTGATTACAGATCAGGTGCCATTGTTAGAGAAAATGAGACGACTCGAGATAGAGGTTGTGTCCCCTGGGGTTTCTGCTAGACTGACGTCATTAGTCGTGCAACCCACTCTGTTAGACAGGATGAGGGAGAAACAGAGTGAGGACCCCCATTTAACGAAGATTAGAGAACAGATTCCGAGCGATCAGACAGGGGACTTTAGAGTGGATACATCGGGAGTACTGCAGTACAGGGACCGAGTATGTGTGCCAGTGGATTCCGAGATAAGAGAGCAGATATTGAGGGAGGCCATTATACACCTTATACCCTTCATCCTGACGGGACTAAGATGTATAAGGACATCAAGGCACACTTTTGATGGAATGGCATGAAGAGGGACATTAGGAGGTTTGTGGCTAAGTGTTTAACTTGCCAGCAGGTGAAGGCTGAGCATCGGGTGCCAGCTGGCAAGTTACAGAGTCTCCCAATCCCCGAGTGGAAATGGGACCGTATTACGACGGATTTCGTGGTCGGGTTGCCGAGGGCATTGGGAGGAGCAGATGCTATCTGGGTAGTTGTGGATCGACTTACCAAGTCGGCGCACTTTTTGCCTATGCAGACTACTTGGCCACTCGAGTGACTAGCCCAGTTATATCTAGATGAGATAGTGAGGTTACATGGAGTGCCAGCCTCCATAGTATCTGATAGAGACCCGAAGTTTGTTTCGCGTTTCTGGAGGAGCTTGCAGGCATCCTTGGGGACTCAGCTCAGGTTCAGTACGGTTTTTCACCCACAGACTGATGGACAGTCAGAGCGGATGATGTAGATTCTCAAGGATATGCTGAGAGCTTGCATCTGGTATTTTGACAGAGGATGGATTCGACCCGTCGCACGTCATCGACTTCACCTCATTCAAGATCAGCGAGGACTTGAGGTACGGGAGCGCCCACTGTGGATTTAGGATCGTGGGATGAGAGAATTGCGCAATCGGGCCACCCCTATGCGAAGATCCTTTGGAGCAACCATGGCGAGCGTGAGACTACTTGGGAGCTGGAGTCGGAGAAGATGGACACCCAGCACTACTTGATCGAGGTGCAGACTGGAGTTGTGACTATCGTTTCGAGGACGAAACTGTAAGACCCGCTATCCTTTTCCTTCTAGTTAATCTCTTCCTTTTTCCCGGATGGAGAAATCCAGCGGATGCAAATATTTTTTTCGTTAATTCTGGACGATCCGTTGAGGCTTGCGGGTAATTTTAGGTGCTACAGCTCGCGAAACTGAGAGCGGCGGTGCGACCGGATCTGAATTCCGACTCCGGAAACTCCCAGAAATTAATTTTGAAGTTTGGACCCCTTTCCGACATTCCGGGATCCGTGCGGACGATCTGCACGCTTTTCAAGGCATCTGTCAGCCGCCAGATATTATGGTATTATTATTTTTATTATTATTGATTTATTATTATTATTATTATTTAGTTGAACGGGGGATTATATAAACCCGGCTTAGGGTTTGGGGAGTGGGTCGTAGTCATTTTTTCTTCTTTTCTCGACCGTGCGGCTAGGGCGCCTGGGGGACGATCGGAACCGAGGAGAGGAAGGAACCGGCGACCCAACCCATTTCCTCTCTCGCTCGAGACCCTCCCGACGCAAGAACCCACGATCCCTTCCTCCCCCGTCGTTCAAGGTAAATTATTTTTGTTTGATTTTTTTTGGGGATTGTACCTGTCGTTTCGGGGACCACCGCGCCACTGCCGCCAGGTCAGAGGCGGACGCCGCCGGCGACCGGACGCTGCGGCAGCGAGCGGCGCACCCGCGCGGCTGGTTGCCGCGCGGGGGTCGCCGCGGGTGGGCGCCCGCGCGGCTTGCGGCCGCGCTGGGCCGCCCGCGGGCAGCGCGCCCGCGCGGCTGCTGCCGCACGGGGCCGCCGCGGGTGGGGCGCCCGCGCGCATGCGGTCGCGCGGGGCTGCCCGCACTCGCAGCGGCTGCTGCCGTGCGGGGCCGCCAGCACCGCGGGCAGCGGCCCGCGCGGGGCCGCCTGCGGGTGGGGCGCCCGCGCGGCTTGCTGCCGCGCGGGGGCCGCCGCAGGTAGGCCACCCGCGCGGCATGTGGCCGCGCGGGGCCGCCCACAACCACGCGGGGCCGCCCGCAACCGCGGATTGGCGCCCGCGCGGGCCGGGGCCGCGCGGGGCCGCCCGCGGGTGGGGCGCCTATGCGGACTGGGGCCGCTTGATGGGGAGACCGCCGCAGACGAACTGGGGGACCGCGTGGGACAGTCCGCGGGTTGTGCGCGCGACGGACGGGTCGGTGCCGTGCGATGGGGTTTTCACCGCGCGAAGTCCGGGGAACGCGTCGGGTCTCCCGCTTTTCAGTATTTTAGTCGGCTTTTAGTGTTGGTCACTTAGTCTGAGCTTTCTGTTGTTCCCTCAGGGGTGCGGGACGTCTTAAGCTTGGCGGGCATACAGGACGGGACGAACCAATCTCCAATCATCCCTCCAGGTGGGTAAAATTTCCAGAGTTGCTGGGAAAAGGGTGTAGGTCACATAAATTGCATATTCGGGCAAAGGTGTAACTTAAAGTGATTATTATTGATAATGCTAACCCCGTTTACACTAGTTACTTATTTAATTGATTATGAGGCTCTTGTTTTGCTACACGCACACCAGCGGTTTTGCCACCGCAAGGGTGTGCTTTTTCGGTAAAGTGGTACGTTGACCCGTGTACCCCACGTGTTGGTGACGTAAGATGGGGGCCCTCGCGGGTGGGAGGTGTGAGCGGTGAAGCCGAGGCAGGTGCTCGGCGGCCGAGGCAGGTGCTTGGCAGGGGACACCGGGGTAGGCGCCCGGTGTGGTGGTCGGGAAAGGTGCCCGGTTTTGCTTGGTATAGGGTAGGTCACTGTTGATGTTGATTGTACCTCTGAGGAAAGGGGTTGCTCCGGTTATCGTGGTTTGAGTTAATTCAGCCCTACTTGCATTTTATATCATTTCTAGTCACTGACTTCCCACTCTGTGACAGGTTCGTCCAGGGGCGAGTGCTAGGGCGCTGGTGAGGCCGCTTGTACGATGTTCTGCTAACACTAAGTGACTGCAGATACAGTTGACTCTTCTCTATTGTTACTTTATTAGTCATGTTAGCTAGATGTGGAGTACGATACCCCCGTGGGATCGATGTGGATGTTGCCCTTTTCTTTTCATAACGAACGCATGGATGTGGATTCTTTCCCTCCTCTCTTGGCCGCTTTAAATTACAATCAAAGACTATTTGCGAAAACCGTCTTTAAAAAGATATGGGCGTCGAGTGGGCACCATTTCTAAAACCCTGTGATAATTTATTCTTTTACAAACAGTCGGCCTTTTCTAAAGTATGTAAATAAATAGGATGTGTGGTTGTATGTTGAATGCATCTGAGCCTTGGACTAATGTGGTTAAAGATCGTATGAGGTGTATCTTGTAATCAGGACGCCGTGCATATACAAAGGAGACTCTGCCCGGTTGCAGAGTGAATTTGTATATGCGGCGGGTCTGTGCACGTGCTGGGGGAAATCTGTCAAAAAAAAAAATATATGTACGCCGATCTGGGAGCATCGGTGGCTCTTCTTCCGTGCGTTTGAACCCCCGGGGCGTGACAGAAACTCTTTTTAGTGGGGGAGGATGTGATGATCCGGACTTTTGTAGAGATTTTTGCAGCGTTAACGGCGACTATAAGAAGCTTAAACAGTGTAATGGAGCTTGTAGTATCGAAATCACCCAGAATTGGACCCGGCGCGAAAATCGGATCAAGTGGGCTTTTTTGGGGGCTTCCAGCAAATTTTGGATGAGAATTTGGTAAAACGGACAGCGGATTTGGACTCAGCGCGCGAAAACGATCAAAATGGGCTATTTACTTGATTTTACGCCAAAAATTACTGTTCATGCCGGAACAGTAACTCCGGCGCGGTGGCGGTGACCGGCGAGCGGTGGAGCACGACGGAGCGCAGCAGCGGAGCAGGGCCGCGGGCAGGCGTGGGCAGGCGCGCAGGCGGGATGATCCACGGGCAAGGCGTGCACCGGGAGCACGGAAGGTTGAGCGTCCCACGTGGCAGCTCCTGATTGGTTGGACAGTGTCAAAGCAGGCGGCGGCGGCGGCTGTGACACGTGGCATGCTGTGATTGGCCGACACATTCCGGAAGACCCGGGACTACAAGAAAATTTACGAATTGTGGCGAAAGTAATGGCCACAATAAATGACAAATTGGTCACAAAATACCTATTGTGGCCAAATTAGCTTCGCCACAACGTCGCCACAGTAGGAGTGCTACAAAAGGTTATTGTGGCCAGAATAATAATTCGCCACAAAAAGTATTATGAATTTGCGACGATAGAATTCGTCACAAAATTTCTAACCTCCTCTACAAAAAAATTACCATAGGACTACAGATAGTGATTAAAATAATAACTAATATTCTAACATTTTGTGGCCAAAATTACTTTTGGCCACAAAAAGTATTATGAATTTGTGGCGATAGAATTCATCACAAAAATCTTACAGGGTTCCTCTACAAAAAGTTACCATATGGCTACAGATAGTGATTAAAATAATAATTAATATTCTAACATTTTGTGGCCAAAATTACTTTTGGCCACAAAAGACATCATATAATTTGTGACCGAATATTATATTGGCTACAATATGTGATGTAAATATAGTGGCGAAATTAAGTAGTCGGCCACAAATAATATTGAAAGTATTGTGACAAATTTAATTGATGGCCACACATAATGCCACATATTTTATGGCCAAATATAATATTGCCCACAAAATATAGTATAAATATAGTGGCGAAATTAAGTAGTCGGCCACAAATAATGTTGAAAATATTGTGACAAATTTATTTGCTGGCCACACATAATGCCACACATTTTATGGCCAAATATAATATTGCCCACAAAATATAGTATAAATATAGTGGCGAAATTAAGTAGTCGGCCACAAATAATGTTGAAAATATTGTGACAAATTTATTTGATGGCCACACATAATGCCACACATTTTATGGTCAAATATAATATTGCCCACAAAATATAGTATAAATATAGTGGCGAAATTAAATAGTCGGCCACAAATATTGTTCCAGTAAAGTTTTCAAATTACATATATTGTGGCTATTTATTATTTAGCCACAAAAAAATTGTAGTACTAATTTAAATAAAAAAAAATAAATTTTACACATTATTGCTGCACAATAATAGTTGAATACTACTCAATCAGGATTTAAACATAATATCAATCACAATAATCAAGATATGTTCAACAAAATACAAAAATCAAATATATGTTCAACTGACATAATCAAAATAAGCTAACAATTAATCGTTTACATTAGAATAAAGCTAATAAAAATTCTAGGCTAAAAGTGACCAAGTGCTAATGTATATGCTTGTTCCGTGGACAGAGTGTTTTTTTCATAATTTTTTAATTGATCATCATGAAGTTCTTTCATCCGCTCATATGCATCTTCAGCATCTTTATCAACCCAACTGCCATCTCTCTTCCTCCTCACCTTTTCCCAGAGCCTCATATATTCGGGCTTTTCCTCTCGCTCTATCATTTGCTCCGATGTAAAGTTTTCTACAGGGTTCCTCTGTTAACGCACATAGAAACTATTTTAGATAATAATTACACTTTAAAAATAAGAATGAAAAATTATCTCGAATGTAAAATTAATAGGCTATTAGATAGAAAGAAGAAATTACCATATTATTTATAGTCCTAGCAATCGACATTGTACCCACACGCGCAACCATAGTTTGTTTGCTTCTGTTTGCATGGTTTGCCTCACTAATACGCTATTAATTTGAGAAAATAGTTAGTAAATCATATATATATAAAATAAATAAATAAAATATATTTAGAACTATAAAATTCTTTGTTACCTTAAACTTTGGATCGTTCCAATAGTTAATAAGCCAATTCCAATCCTCTTGATCAATTTCCTCTGGACAATGCGCTCGCCTTTGTTCATCAGTCTTATACCTTTTGTAACAAAATTTATACAAACGATGACGCCATGCATTGAAATGATTACGAAGTTGTTGCACAATAACACCAAGAACATGAACCTCGTCCGGAAGGGCAAATTTTTCCTTTAAAATAGTAGTATAAATATAAAAAGAACAAAAACAAATAAACAAATAATTAGAAATATAGTAAATATAAAAGATTTTATTTAAAACAAAGTAAAAAGAGAAAATCCTAATCAATACTTACATGAACAAGTTGAACCATCTTATCAATTGTATAAGTAGGAATTTTACTCCACTTATCAACATTCAATGGCGCATGTTGTTTGACTATAGTAAATATAATTTTTTAACTTTTAGTATTTGTATTATAATAATTTTACTTAAATATTCAATTAAACTTAATAGTTAAATTTTTTTATAAATAAAATTTTTAATTATAAAGTTAAAATTAGAAAACTAATTTTAAATTACCGAATATATAAGGATATTTTTATCTTGTTAAAAGTGATTAAAAAAAATAAATTATTATGTATCTGTGTATATTAACACACTATATACTACAACGTATAGAAAACTAATTTTTTATATTAAAATTTAATTAAATATATTTTATTTATAAAAATTTAATAATTTAAATATATTTACTGAATTAAATTTTAAAATCTCTATTATAAATTTTAAGTATGTAGTGTATGTATCTATATACACCGGGTATAAAGAATACTTAATAAAATATTCTCATAATTTAAAGAAAGAGAGAAATTTTGTTTGCTTGCCCCTAATATATACTAATGTTTCATACACCGCAAAATATATTAGAGAATTAATAGAATATCTGATACTCATACACAGCAAAGTATTAAAAAATTAGTAGAATATATAATGCTTAATATTTTAAAATATAATATAATATATAATACAAAATATTTAAATAATTTATTTAAATATTTAATAAATATTTTAGAATTGGTTCATATACATCGGGTGCATCCAATACTTTTTTTGGACATATTGGAGTAATCTCATTGGCTTTTACTTAAAGAGCTACGTGCCTCAATATAACAACAATGGAAAACTCTCACCAAACTAATTTCGTCCTTTACCCATCTCTAAAATAGAAAATTTCTTATTAGTCTCATGGAAATGAAGGATAATTAGGTGAAAAAAAAAAATATATATGTAGAAAAAGAATAGAGATCAGAGAAGATCCACTTGTACCCTGCAAAATTTTCTATGAGACTCGTCGTCGTCGTCGTCGCCGCAAGGAGGAGGCAGGGCAGAGGAGGAGGCGGCGGCAGTTTCTCCCACTCGTCGTCGTCGTCGCCGCAAGGAGGAGGCACGGCAGAGGAGGTGGCGGCGGCGGCGGCGTCACCCACTCGTCGTCGTCGCCGCAAGGAGGAGGCGGTGCAGAGGAGGAGGCCAGGCGGCGGCGGCGTCTCCCACTCGTCGTCGTCGCCGCAAGGAAGAGGCGGGGCAGAGAAGGAGGCGGCGGCGGCGTGGGCAGAGAAGGAGGCGGGGTATAGGAGTTAATTAATTAGGGCTTGGGGTTTCGGCAGAGGAGGCGGGTTATAGGAGTTAATTAATTAAGGCTTGGATTTCGGCAAAGAGGAATATTGGGCGATGGAGTTTGGGCAGAGGAGGAGGCGGGGTATAGGCCTTAATTAATTAAGGCTTGGGTTTCGGCAAAGAGGAATATTGGGCGATGGATTAATTAACGTACGTAGATAGCTAGGTTAATTTTAGGGTAATTTTTTAATTCCAAGAGATTTTAATTAATGTATGTAGAAGTTAATTTTTTTTGCTGTATGGGTCAGGTTGAAAATTTTTTAAATTCCAAGGGGCCGGTTTGGGATTTTTTTTTTTTTTTTTTTTCCTTACGCGCGAGCGTGAATTTTGTTACCGCGTGCGTAAAAAAAACTAATTAAAGAGATTATTTATTGGTGGCGTTTTTAATTTTTTATTGGTGGCAATTTTAATATTTATTGGTGACACTTTTATGGAGTATTCAATTGGTGGCAATTATCTTGTATTAAAGTGCCGTCAATTATCTTAAAATTGCACGAATTAAAAAAATAAATAAGTAAATAAATATAAAATTTTATTAAAGGTATTTATTTAAAAGTGCCACTAATACACATATATAAAATTTTGTAACAAAATGCTAAATGCCCCATCCACACTTAATATTTTAACCCAAGTCCTTCATAGTAACTCTATTTCACACTTAGGTCCTTCTCCCTAAAGCAGCACGGATTTCGGAGCATAAAATATAGGGGCCTCTGTGTAAAATATAGTATTTTTCACAATTTTCACGCTTTTTGAGGCATTCGAGTCGTCAAATCGAAAAACGGACTTCTCCACGACGTCCGGCTCGACGAAATCTATTAGATAGCGATTTTCGTTTCTTGACGCGACGCCCGGATAAAACCTCGTTCCATGATTACTATACATAAATACAGTTTATCACGCTTTTCGAGACTCTAGAATCGTCAAACTGAAATTCCGTCTGCGCCATTGCGTTCAAATCGATGAAACCGATCAAAACGACTACTTGGATCGCTATGTTTGGAGTCCGAACAGCAAATTAGCCAACGTTGCAACCGAGGGAGTCCCGAGTTTAGGGGTTACTGTTTATCTACAGTAACTCACTTAACGTACTGTGCACAGGGCCAGTACTGTTACATTGGTCGCGATATTCGCCCGTTTCTTCGCTGATTTCTGTAAGATCCGACCGTCAGATCGAAATTTGCTGAATATGAATCTCACTCAGTTCGATGAGACGATCGCAACGGTGATCTCGAATTTTCAATATCATGTCTAGATTGAAAAATAGCCTTTTTTGCTTCGTAAATTGTGTAAGTTGCACACCGGCGTTTGACCAGTCAGGTCATTTTAGACTTTTTAAACCCGAACCAAGACTGAATTTCACTTTTCTTTCTATTTATTTAAAAATAGAAAAATCTGACTATTACAGTTACTATTCACAACTTAAGTTGTGGGCCCCACTTCACTCTTCGCTGATTTCGAGACAATTCGACCGTCAGATCGAAAATTAGTTTACATCATTTTTTATTAATTCGACGAGACGGTCGCACTGGTGATTTCAGATTATCGAGATTAAACTCGGATCAGTAAGTCGGGGGACCGTGTTCCGAAAACTGCAATTTGCATACCGGTACACAAACACTTAGGTTTGTTTTGCATTTAATTTTCACGAGTCTTACATTAAGTGGCCCAACGTTATCGACGGTGACAAATGGTGAATTGAAAAGTAAATATGTGGCGATAAAATTTGCCACAATAATTACTTATTGTTATTGTGGCCAAAGTTTATTGTTGGCCGCAAATAGTGCATCGAATTAGTGACGATCATTAAAACACCCCTACCGTAGGTATACGAAAATTCTGATTAAGATTAATAGTGAAGACAAGTTGAAAATAGCCACGAAAATCTTAATAAATGTGTGGCCATACAAATTCGCCACAGTTAATTATTATTATTTTAGTGGCCCAACGTTATCGATGGTGACAAATGGTGAATTGAAAAGTAAATATGTGGCGATAAAATTTGCCACAATAATTACTTATTGTTATTGTGGCCAAAGTTTATTGTTGGCCGCAAATAGTGCATCGAATTAGTGACGATCATTAAAACACCCCTACCGTAGGTATACGAAAATTCTGATTAAGATTAATAGTGAAGACAAGTTGAAAATAGCCACGAAAATCTTAATAAATGTGTGGCCATACAAATTCGCCACAGTTAATTATTATTATTTTAGTGGCCCAACGTTATCGATGGTGACAAATGGTGAATTGAAAAGTAAATATGTGGCGATAAAATTTGCAACAATAATTACTTATTGTTATTGTGGCCAAAATTTATTGTTGGCCACAATTAGTGCATCGAATTAGTGACGATAATTAAAACACCCCTACCGTAGGTATACGAAAATTCTGATTAAGATTAATAGTGAAGACAAGTTGAAAATAGCCACGAAAATCTTAATAAATGTGTGGCCATACAAATTCGCCACAGTTAATTATTATTATTTTAGTGGCCCAACGTTATCGATGGTGACAAATGGTGAATTGAAAAGTAAATATGTGGCGATAATATTTGTCACAATTATTTCTTACTATTATTGTGGCCAAAATCTAGCGATGGCCGCAAATACTGCATCGAATTAGCGGCTCTCATTACTAAATTCCTACGGTAAGTATATGAAAATTTGAGTTAAGATTAATAGTGAGGAAACGTTGAAAATAGCCACAAAAAAGGTTAATATAGTAGGGTTCATTAATTGGCCACAAAATATTGGCCACAAAAGATCTATTTTCTTGTATTGCGCGTAGACCGGAAGCGTGGACCACGTGAACCGCGTGGGAGACACGTGGCACGATTCGATTGGCGGGTGCACGACGCCCACGTGCTCGAGGCACGCGAAACATGTGGGCGGCTGGGACACATGGCAACTTCTGAGGTGGCTTGCATGGCTGTTTCATGCTTTGGGACACGCGGCGCGCCCTGAATGGCCGGTTTTGCTGTTTCTTGTTTTGGCCCGGATTTGTTGTGGAGCCCGATTGGGATTTTGGCCCATTATATAAGCCACTTCTCTCTCTCTTTGCCATTTTCAAATTCTAGAGAGAGAAAGTGAGCTTGTAGCCTATACGAAAGTTGTTTCTCTCTCTGTCCTCCATCTCCCATAGAAGTTTTAGAATTTTTGGAGTTGCCGACAGCGAGTTATCTACGACGCGGCGCGCTGCAATGATTTTCGATTTCGGCCCATTTTCCGTCGCAGTTCAGTTGGAAAATCCCTGTGTGCTAACCAGGAGGAATTTTTGAGCGATTTCTACGACAGCGTATTCTTAAGAGGTAAGGCTTCGTTTTCTGTGTTGACCACTTCGCCTCGTTTCGCACTTTTGGTACGGTTCCCGAGGCACCTTTGACCCCCATTTTCTGTGATGGATTTTCTGGACAGCACGGGCTTGTTGATTTTCTATCTTGGGCTACGAGCATCGGATCAAAGCGTATAAATAGTCGATTTCGGCCTACTCTTCGCGAGAAACGCAACCGTGAATTTTTTGGGATTTTTGGAGCTTGGCACAAAGGTGAAATGCATTGTTTTCCGTGCTATTTGAAAAACAGCAAGTGTGGACTTTTAAGTGTTAGTATTTACACTGTATGAGTTGTTTTAGTGCAGTGAGACGCAGTTGGCTGTGGTTAGTGGATTTTGAGGACTGTGGGCAACGTGGAGCTTCTTTAGGTGTAGAGCACGCTGTTCGAGATGGCTAGTTGTTGCTTACCTCTTACTGCGATTTACTCACTAGGACTATTAGAGAGACCCCTAATTTATTTGGCACCCTATTAGAAATCATTCTTAATTAAATGATCCTGATTAATCATTGGCCTATTTTGTGGGATTGTTATACTATGATGGTGATATGTTAGCATGCCATGTTGGCACTTAACCTTTCATGAAAGTTGATTAAATGGAACAGGATGACATAGTTATATGCGGGTACTACTTTGATGATTTATTATGGATCAGGGATTATAGACATGTGTAGTCGGTTAATGATTTTGGCATAATGGTTATATCTATACGGATCTATCATTTGATACACATGTCGAACTGTTGTTTGATACTCTCTCTTTTATCTTTCATGATGACATTTGCATGCCACTATTTATTGCTACACTATCATATTGGGACTTGACTTAGGGAAAACCATGATTGTTTCCTTTCTCCTTCTCTTTTAGACTTTGATTCATGTTGCTCGGGTTCGAGCAGGGGCTTGGGATAGTGTAGTCGGGACCTTGGAGTCTGAGACAAGTTGTACTTAATTATGGATTATGGGGCATTGTGGTAACTGTTGGGTTATACTAATATGGATTTAAATAGGGGAAAAAACACCTAGAGGGGGGTGAATAGGTGTAAACAATAAACACTCAAAAAATCATTGCGCAATAAAATCCAATGCGGAAAAATAAATGAACACGCAAGATTTTTACGTGGAAAAACTCCAAACCGGAGTAAAAAAACTACGGGACCGATAACACGGTGAAATCCACTAGAATTAACACACGTACAAGGTGATATAACGTACTCACAGACGACTCAACCTTTTACCATACGCTCCTAGTAGATCTTCTCCGCTCGCTCCACGACGCTTCTCGAATCCACGATCTGCGCCCAACGCCGAATCCTCAGCGTCCAACGTCGAGTCCACGACGTCCGACCGAATCCACGGTCTTCACCCAGTAGCACGCTTCGAATCCACGAACGTACCTCGCTCCGAATCCACGAGAGCGGTTGCACCTTGAATCCACAAGGCCACGCGAGTCCACGCGCCGATTTAGGGTAAATCGTTGTTTTTGGGTGGTGATGATCCGCCGAATACTTAGATTAGAAATAGATCGGAAATACCATCTAAGTATTCATTGATTTGATTCTACTCAAAATCTGAGTATGGAAAACCTAGAATCAAATCAATCAATATAGATGAAGAAACATAGAATTAATCTATTGATTTCCTTTCTTCTCTATATGTGGATTTTTCTCTTTCGGTCGTATTTTTCTATTATATTCGGATGCCCTAGAAAATGAATAAAGGGTCTATTTATAGGTTAGAAACCATTGGAAGAAGATAAGGATCAAAAACAGCCTTTTCTGGAAATTTTACGGACGGCGATCCGGATCGGATTTCTGCGATCCGGATTGCAAAGCAAGAAAGACGGTTTCCAGAAAAACAATGTTCGGGATCCGGATCGAAGTTCCCGATCCGGATCGTTCATACAGTTTCACCAAACACCAACGTTCGGGATCCGGATTGCAAATCCTGATCCGGATCGTTCAAATACAAAGGTAAAACTAGTGTTCGGGATCCGGATCAAAGGATGCTGCGATCCGGATTGAACCAGTGTATGAACGAACACCCTTCGGGATCCGGATTGCAAGGTCTGATCCGGATCCTGAACATGTCCCATGTCCAGTTTTTGATTTTTATGCAATAAAAAATTCTTCCAAGTGTTTCTACACTACAAGAAGTATTCGGATCACCAAAAATCTTTAGTTAAACATACCTGATCCTTTTGAATTCTTCTTTCTTGAGATTGAGGTATATGATCCAAAGTTCTTTCATCTTCAATCTTCAAGACTTAATACTTTCACGAAATACGCCAACTCAAATTCCGTAACAATCTCCCCCTTTGGCGGTTTCGTGACAAAACACAAATCCACAAAAGAAAATTCAAAAAGATATTTTTGTTGCTATCACCATACAACAAAAATTTACAATGGAGATCCAAAAATTAAATACATGAGATAAACTCCTAAAACAGACTCTAGACTTAGACATCTGTACTCTCTGCAAAAGAAATCATTCTTGACAAAAAGATCGTTAGATACCTCAAGAATTGAAGCATACAAAACCAAGCAGAGATAGAGTTTATACTCATCATGACATTTAGTAATTCAGATATGTAATAAGATCATAATCAAACATTGACATATCTTCTAAGCAATAAGATTCCAAATGTCATAACTTTGTTTGTTAGTAATCACACAACTTGTTAGTAATATTACATGCCCAAATAGTTAGTCAAATAGTTAGTAGGGACATGCAACAAATCACCAAATAAAAACCAAAAGTTGTAATACTTACCTTCCACCAAAGTCAAAGTTTGAGTTCGTTCAAAGTTCTCACACAAAGTTTTTTCTCTACCTCTCTCCCCCTTTTTGTCACAAACAAAGCCAAAAATGTAGTCAAAACTACAAAGTGTAAGGAGAGTTAAAAGTTCCAATATCAAGAAAAACCTGAGAACTAAAGCAAACTAAAAAAAAACTAAAAACTAAGTCCTAAAAAGGTAAAACCCTGCACAAAAGATTAAAAAGAAAATGAGTCAAAAAGTAATCAATCATCAGAATCAGAGTCTTCAGAGCTCGTGCAGCCCATTTTAGAGAACATCTTTTTCACCAGCTTGTTCATTGAATTGACCTTCTTAGTTATGGTAATATGAGCTGCCGTGATGAGCTCAAGCTCATTGGAAATTCTTTGCTGTTCCTTCGAAATCTGTTCCAGCTTAACGGATAATCGTTGTTGTTCTTTGTAGATGGATGAGACTGATTCTTCATTCGCTGGTGGGGTGCTGGTTGTGATGGTGATGCGGCAGTGCTTGTACTGGGTTTCGTTCCGTATGCAGGAACTGGAGTGACATGTGGCAACTTATGGAGGGACTTGACAATGGTAGACTCATCGATCATGCTCAAGCATTGATGATAAGTTGTTGAACTAGTATCAACCTGAAATTTCTTTAAGATCCTCATTATAATTAATGGAAATGGAATTCTTTCAGTGGGATGAGGATGCTCAACATATCTCGCCATTCTATTCCAAATAACGTATGGAATGTTGATATTTAATGCCGTTGCCTCTGACGGATGTCCAAAGAGATACAAAAACAGCAACCGATCCCATCTCACGACTTTCGTCTGCATATTTGGAAGGATATTGTAACATGTGATGAAGTTTAGAAATCTGTACTCAAGACGAAGTTCTTTGGATTTGACAGATTTCTCTGTTGATTGTGTTCCCTCCAAACAAATTCCCTCTATAACTTTTTGCCACATCGTGTTTGTCAAACCTATTCCCTTTAAGTAATTGATTCCTGTCTTGCTGGTTTGCATTCCCAAAACCTCGCCAATCAAATGTGGAGTAATCTTAAATCTTGTGCCTTGGATATTCGTGTAAAACTCCATTGGACCGTTTTCAAACTCTCGAAGGTGCCGTGCATTTGTATAGAAGGTCCTCACGTGATGCAGACAGTAGCCAAGCGTTTCTGGGAATCGGCATACTTGAATAAGGTTCGCTTGTTCAAGCAGAACACCAAACTCAGGGGAGTGACCTCGTAGAGCCTCAATGTTAACATGCCTCTCGCCAATGCATTCACGATGTGCAAAAGCTCTAAGGCGATCAGTGTTAACGAACACTTCTTCCAACCGTGGCGGGGAGTCAGGAGCTATCGGCGTGTCAACATCAATGTCCCGTCGTAGTCCAAAGCGTCTAGTTACTCGTTTTCTTTTCACAGAGATGGTTGGTGCAGCCATAGGTGCTTTTCCTGTGTCCATGGTTGCCTTTTCCTTTGAACCATCGGAGGCTTTTCCTTTTGAACTATCAGACGCCTTTTGTTCAGGTTTAACAGGCAATGATTCATCATCGTCTGTCAACTTATCCCAGTCTACTCCATCATTGTTTGCTTCAGTTTCTGAGTCACTGATAAGATCAAATTCACCTTTTCGTTGAAGTTTCTTGGCTCTTTTTAATTTGTTTGTAGCTCGAGTATGTACCATTGAAACCAAGAGAAGAATGATCCATGAGAATGCCATTGATCAAGGTGCTTTTAAGAAGATTGAAATCCTGTGAAGAACAACTCAAGAACACGAAAAATCGTCAATTTTCAAAAATTTGAAAAATTGTACCCAAACAATCATAATCATGTAGAGAAGCCAAGAATCAAATTAGTTTTGCAAAAAGAATTTTAAAAATAGATCAATTTCATGATTTTCAAAAATTCCTCTTATATGCCCTAAAACAGAATTTTCAGAAATCGAAGCCCAAAAATTCGTTAATCAGGAGAAAACCCAGCATATAATCAAAACTAATCTACTCAGAGTTCTTATTTCAAAAGAAATTTGATCAAAAACCATTCACAAACGAAAAAGATAGAGAAATTTCATCACGTTTGGTGAAAATATAGAAAACCTGTGAAAAACCGAGATTTTGATCAATAAAACTTACTTGGAATCGAAGAACTTGAGTTTGAAAGCTCCAAGATGCAAGAAATCTAGAGAGAGAAACTCTAGAGGCTTAAGAACAAAAGATTGTAGTAAAAGAAATCAAAACCCTCTTGTTCTTATAAAACCCTAGCCGTGATCCGGATCGGATCGAGATTTTGATCCGGATCGGCTACCCGCAGGAATAAGCCTGCGTTCGGGATCCGGATCACTTAGTCCGATCCGGATCGGCTCCAACTTTTTCTTCAGAAAAATTCAGAAAAATTCCATAAAATCCAGAAAAAGTATGTAAGCACTTTAGCATATCAACTTTAAACAAAATCATCGTTTCATACAACAAGAAATAGATTATACAAAATCTATCAAAAATACTCAAAAATGAAACGAAAATTTATGAAAATTAAAACTCTTAAAGTTGAACAACTTCAATCACATCTAACCTGATCTTATGCGTAATGCCTTTATCAAATCATCATTTTGGTAAAGAAAATGAAATACCAAGATCAATAGATGTTTGAAATCCCAGATAAGTTAGATAATATATCTAGACAATCTGTTGAAGGAGTGGCTCTTTGAGCATCTTTCATCAAAAATCCCACCTTATACCAACCTTGAAATTTGACAGAGTCAAGTATTTCAATATGCATTTCATCAACAATTTTTAAAACAAAAATTTGCTTTGCATACATGGGGTATTTTTTTTTTTTTCTTTTCTCCATGTGGTGGTAGTTTTCACACTCCTCATTGGGATGTAACTCTTTCCACATCTTTTGAGCATTTTACTTTTCTTTGACTCCCCCTCAATTGGCTATCAATTATTTAATATATAAGGTATTCAACCAAAAATTGATCTCGCATTCATACTCGACTAAGCAATCAAATAAGATAATGACTATACCAAGAGATCATTGAGAGAGAAATTGACTTTGATCACTTAAAAGATGACTTAATTAACATAAATGATCATTGCAACATTGAAATATTATGATATCAAAAGCATAATAAATTTCTAAATGCATGAAAAGATGCAATTAAAGTCAATTATGATTTATGCTCAATTAATGTCCTATGTACAAACATAGATAAAGAACAAAAACACAAAACAAAAACAAAACCTAACCTAAGCAAAGGTTTCAAAAGAGGTTATTTCAAGGAAAGCATGCCAATTGCTTTACGCAAGTGAATAAAACGTTTTTGATCCAAAGGTTTTGTTAAGATATCAGCTAATTGATCCTCAGTTGAAATATATGACAGTTGAAGAATATTTGATTCAACTAGCTCTCTAAGAAAATGATATCTAAGTTCAATATGTTTTGTTCTAGAGTGCAACACAGGGTTTTTAGAAATGTTAATAGCACTAGTGTTGTCACAAAAATGGTTACCGAAGATGCTGAAATCCGGAAGTCGCTCAACACGCTTTTCATCCAAATCAATTGGGTTGAACAACTTCCTGCTGAAATGTACTCCGCTTCGGCAGTCGAGAGTGCTATGCAGTTTTGCTTTTTACTGTGCCATGCAACAAGGCAATGGCCAAGATAGAAGCATGCACCACTCGTGCTTTTCCGATCATCCACTGATCCAGCCCAATCGGCATCTGAGTATCCAACAATATCCAAACTTGTTCCCATAGGATACCAAATTCCGAAATTGATTGTACCTTTGATATATCGGATGATCCGTTTCACCGCTTTCAGGTGAACCTCCTTCGGTGCTGATTGATATCTCGCGCAAATCCCAACACTGAAGGATATATCCGGGCGACTAGCCGTGAGATAAAGTAGACTTCCAATCATACTGCGATACAGTTTCTCGTCTACATTCTCACTATGTGATTCACTTCCAAGTCCCTTATGGCTAGTTCCCATTGGAGTCGGAAAATCCTTAGAATTTTCTAAATCAAACTTTTTGACCAACTCCATTGCATACTTGGATTGACACAAGTGAATACCTTCATCGTTTTGTTTAACTTGTAATCCAAGAAAATAAGTCAATTCGCCCATCATGGACATCTCAAATTCGCTTTCCATGGTCTCCGCGAATTTAGAAGCATCATTATCTCTTGTTGCGCCAAATACAATGTCATCGACATAGATTTGTGCTACAATGAAATTGTTTTGATAATGCTTCACAAAGAGAGTCCTGTCAGCTCCCCCTCGAGTATAGCCCTTTTCCAAAAGGTGCTTTGTCAACCTTTCGTACCATGCTCGCGGTGCTTGTTTCAGACCGTAAAGAGCCTTTTTCAGACGAAAAACATGGTTAGGTAGTTTATGGTCCACAAAACCTTTCGGTTGAGCCACATAAACTTCCTCATTTAAAAACCCATTTAAAAATGCGCTCTTAACGTCCATTTGAAATAATTTGATTTTAAAATGACAAGCAATCGCAAATAAGATACGAATGGACTCGAGTCTAGCTACAGGGGCGAAAGTTTCATCAAAGTCTATACCTTCTACTTGAGAGTAGCCTTGAGCAACTAACCTTGCTTTGTTCCTGATGATAGTACCATCTTCATTTTTCTTGTTCTTGAAAATCCATTTGGTACCTATCACATTGTGTTGCTTCGGAGGCTTCGTTAATTCCCAGACTTTGTTTCGCTCAAATTGATGGAGCTCTTCCTGCATTGCTTCAATCCAGTAGTCATCTTGAAGAGCTTCATCAACATTCTTTGGTTCGATTTGAGATACATAGCATGCGAATCCGCAAACCAATTGTCTCCGAGTTCTAACTCCTTCTTGTGGATCTCCAATGATGTTCGATTCAGGATGATCCTTGGAGATGCGTAACGTTTGAGGTAGAGGAGTAGTCGGAGGTACACGAGATGATTCCTGCACATCAGATAAACTTGAAGAACCGTTAGATGCATCATTATTATCGAAAGAATTGTTAGAAGAAGATGCATTAGCAGGTGTATCATCATCAAGAGAGATATCGAGGGTAGATTTTTCAGATTCAAAGTGAAAAGCTTCATCTACCTTAACATTTATCGATTCTACGATCGTCTTAGATTCTAAGTTAAAAACTCGATATGCTCTACTGTTTGTAGAATAACCTAAGAAAATCCCTTCGTCACTTCGAGAGTCAAATTTTCCAAGATTTTCGCGATCACGTAAAATAAAACACCGACTCCCAAAGATACGAAAATATTTGATGTTAGGTTTTCTACAAAACCATAGTTCATATGGTGTATTTAAAGTCCCCGGGCGCAAATACACTCGATTAATTACATAGACAGCAGTGTTCACCGCTTCAGCCCAAAAATATAACGGTAGGTTCCGGCTATGAAGCATAACACGTGCCATCTCCTGTACGACCCTGTTTTTGCGCTCGACTACACCATTCTGTTGAGGTGTATAGGGTGCTGAGAATTCATGTTTAATGCCATTTGAAGTGCAAAAATCAATGAATTTGGAATTTATGAATTCTCCACCTCTATCACTTCTAACTCGAGTAATCTTTTCATTCTTTTCAATCATAATACGATGGCAAATCTCGTGAAAAGAATCAAAAGTATCAGCTTTCTCTTTTAAAAATGCTACCCAAGAATATCTAGAGAAATCATCAACCAATAAGAAAATATACCATTTACCTCCCAAAGATGGTTGACGAGTTGGCCCCATTAAATCCATGTGCAAAAGTTCCAAAGGCCGTTTTGTACCTATGTGGTTCAAGTTCTTGTGTGCAGTCCTAGACTGTTTTCCCTTTTGGCAACCGCCACACACAATGTTTTGTTCAAAAGAAAGTTTAGGAACCCCCTTGACCACATCTTTGTTTGAAATTCTAGCAAGTTCCTTAAAGTTTATGTGACCTAGCCTTTCATGCCAAAGTGTTTCATTTTTCAAAGAAGCTAGGTTACATTTTTCAGAAATTTTATGAGGAACTACATAACAATTGTTTTCTGATCTAACCCCTTTTAAAAAGAAAACATGGTTCTTGTCAGTTACAGTACATTCATCAGATGAAAAATTAACTGAATAACCATTGTCACAAAGTTGACTTATGCTTATGAGGTTAGTCTTAAGGCCATTAACAAATAACACATTATTTAGAACCGGGCCATCCGGAATAGCGATAGTTCCTTTTCCAACAATCTTGGAAGACCGACCGTCTCCGAAAACAACAAGTCCTCCGGAGATTTTCTCAAAGGTTTGAAAACAGTTTTTGTCACCGGTCATGTGACGGGAACACCCGCTATCCAGATACCAAGACGAACTATCATATGCATGCAAGGAGATATTGGTAACAAGACACGAAAAAATTTCACCTTTGCGCACCCAAACCTTTTTGGAATGCGTTGGTAATAGTCGTGAAGTTAAACGCTGTAATGACACGGTATTTTGTAATATTTAACCCTCCTTCTATTTTAGTGTTCTTTTAGTATCCCGGGAATATTACTTTTGGTTTGTCGGTCGGTGTGGGTGGCACTTGTATTTTTCTGCGGAAGAGCGTGAAAAATGAAGACCGACGATGCGATCGGATCGGAAATCCGATGTCGGGAACCCCCGGAACAGGATTTTTAGTGATGCGGGGATTAGTCGTGCATCAAAATCCGTGCAAAATATCTTGCACCCGTTTGTGGATAATGGGGGTTATCTCGTGTGGATAATTAATTAATTAACTAATTAATTAATTATCCGGTGATGGGAAATTAGATTTTTTCTCTACGTACGATTTGGAAAATAACAGAAATTGGGGAAATTAAATATTAAGATAATTAGATAATATAAGTATTTTCCCCTCGTTAAGAAAAGAGAATTCTAAACCCTAGCCGTAAGGAAAGAGAATTCTAAACCCTAGCCGTAAGAGCGGAGAGAAAAGAAAGAAAAGAAGAAGGGCGAAACCCTAATCGGAAGAAAAGAAGGAAGAAGTGGAGGAACCCGATCGCCCGTTTTACGTGCCGGAGATCGGAGAACGAGACGCCATCATCTACGGGGAGCGGATCCGGATCTCCGACGACGCGAGGACCAAGATCGGTTCTTTATTTTCCGATTAAGTGAGGTTAGTGGTTGTAGATCCTTTCGTAGAATTTAATCGGGGGTTTTTCGTGTTCTTGTAAGGTCGTACATCGCGGATTTTCGTCGGGTTTTGATCCGTGTCTTTCTTGTTCTTGATTGGGGGTGATCGGTGTTTTTTTTATCGAATTTAACCGATGGTTTTTAATCGGTTTCTTTTTGACGGACCTCCGATCGACGTTTTGGTTGTTCGTCGGTCGTCGGTTTAGCCGTTAGAATTACCGGGAATTTTTCAGGAATTTTTGGGGCGACTTCGTCGGGACGTAGTGGGTTAACGGGAGGCCGCCGCCGCCGTTGGTAGACGGGAGGCCGCCGCCGTCGTTACCATGTTCGCGGGGTCGTCGCCGGGATCGCACGGGAGCGAAAACGGAGAAGAAATCGCGAAACAGGAGCGAAAACGGCGAAAACTAGGGTTTACTGTGCCTTTCCGTACAGGATGGTCCACGGCCCGTGGCGTGCACCCGGTGCACGCCCGCAGTCCGGAAAACCGCGGACCCGGTGCACGCAACCGTGCACCGGCCTGCGCGGTGCACGCTCTAGGCGTGCACCCGGCGCACGCCTCCGCACCCGGGAAGCGCAGACCCGGTGCACGCTTGTGTCGTGCACCGGCCCGGCCCAAGACGCGCGGTGCACGCTCCTTGCGTGCACCCGACGCATGCCGCGCAGCCGCCCGAGCTGTAAACCCGGTTCACGCCCTGGCCTGTGCACCACCCGACAGCCCGGAGTTCTTTTGCTCCGTTTTTGCCCGTTTTTCCACCGTTTTGAGCGCCGTTTTCGCCGTTGGGATCGTTATTTCCGTGGCTTTCTTGTCATGGCCACCTGGGACCTTCTTGGTCACTATTTTTTATTATGTTGGGTGCCGTTTTCGCCGACGCCCCGCGCCTCAACGAAATTGTCGGGGGCGCGCCGTCGGGACTCTTTTCTCATCGTTTTGCCGTCGGGGCCTTCCTAGTTTAACCTTTGATGCCCCGAGTGGGCTATCGGTTGAGGAATGGGTTTTGTGGGTTTCCGTTTGCGGTTTTGGGTTCCGACGGGGTCCGCGACGAAGTAGTCGCGGTCCGGTTGTTGTTAGTCTTCAATGTTATCGGTTTTACTCGATGGTTTTGATTTGTTGGTTTTCGATTGACGTCGCGGTCCTCTAGGTATGATGATTTTGGCTTTGTGGGTTTATTGTATCAGTGGTTGGGGCCACTGATTTTACCTGACTAGGGTAATGTGTTGATTGGTGCTTTTGGATATTCTAGTAGGCCGCGAGGAGCTCCGTTTTGCTTAGGACGGACGCGGGCGCAGTCGGTTATCTTCAACCAGGTGGGTCCTTTGCATCAAGTGCTGTAAGTGCATTGAGTGCAACATATCACTAAAATGTTTATTGCTAACCGGTTAATAAAGTAGATGACAGATGCTAATGTTTTAACCCTTCGCTTTATGTAATGATTAATTTACGCCGATCTCGGCATCCCTTTTTGAATGCTGCACGTACACCGGCGGAATAGGCCCCCGCAATGGTGTACTTTTCCGGAGAAGTGGTCTATATGACCCGTGTGCCCCACGTGTGTTGTTTGGGGACCTTATCACGATGGCCAAACGTGTCGCCCACGCATCGTGAGAGGGTTAGAGCTTCAATTGTCACGTGGGGAGATCATCGATCTACCCTGACGGGACGTGTCACGTGGGGAGATCATCGATCTACCCTGACGGGACGGTGGTAACTAAAGTAAACAAAGTAATTAAAGTAAGTTTCAGGGCGAAGGATAGCGAAGGTTTCGGTGCGGCGTAACTCTTTCTAAACTCTTGATTATTATTGTTAAGCATCTACTTTATTTGTCACTGACTTTACCCACTCCGTGACAGGTTCATCTAAGTAAGTACGGTGGGACGGTGGTGAGGCATCGCGGACTTTAGGTTTGGCCGTATGAGGCCTTTTGATCAAACTCTTATTCGGTTATCTCTCTCTTTTCCCTTTTTGGTTATTTTGTGTGGATATGTGGATCATGCTGGATATGTGGACATGTATTTTTAAATGTTTAGTTATGATTATGTTTCATGTTAACTGTGCGGCCGTTTTACGATGAAAAAGAATTTCGAAAACGCTTTTCAAAAATAGGGTGTCGTGTGGGCACCACTTTGAAAACCCTGGGGATTTATTCTTTCAAAACAATGTAGCCGCTTGCATGTGAATGTTAGATGTTTTAAAAACTTGGGTGTCGAGTGGACACTGTTTGCGAACTCCTAGGTTCTTTCAATGTTAATACTTCTTGTACTTATTCTCTGTGACTGTGTGATCAATGCCGTGTAATGTGATTCATGTAAAAGTAGTTGAGACGTCGTGCATATACAAAGGAGACTCTGTCCGTGTACAGGGTGAATTTGTATATGTGGCGGGTCTGGCACGCACCGGCAGGCGAGGTTGTTGATTATCTGATTTCAAAAAAAAAAATATACACGTTTTCCGCTTATCCTGAGACCTCCGGGGCGTGACAGATTTTATGGTATCAGAGACAAAAACGGCTTTGACCACAACAGTCGGTGTCCAGTAATCGCAGTGCATGATCCTACCACCAAAATTGGATATGAGATAACTAGGTCGTATGTGTCTTAGAACGTGAGTGTGCGGGGATAAAGGGGTCGTAACCGTAGTGTTTTTGTAGGTCAAGTACTAGGCCAGGAACCTTAGGGTTAATGCGGTTTCTTTGTATACAGCAGCATAATGGCTCGAAATGGGTTATCGACGGAGAATGCAGGGGCAGAAAGTGTGGGGCCAACAGCGGCGGAGTATCAGCTCCTCCGACAACAACTACGAGAGATGGCCGGGCAGTTAGCAACCTTTATGGAACAAGTGCGTCCGTTGACGCAACTGCCGACTACACCAGAGGAGGTCGCCCAGACTCCTCCGCCCAGACCAGCCGCGCCAGTGATGGGACCGCCGGTGGCGGACAGCGAGATTATGGTCGCCCCTCCTCCGACCACGGTAACCGGGGCACCGTCGGTTCAGGCAACAACACCTTCAGTAGCACCCACACCAGCAACAGCGAGACTTCTGCCGGGGGCCACTGTTGGAGACCCCTTGAGAGAGACCGTGGTGGCGCCTACCCCTAGAATGTCCACCGATGCCGTGGGGAAAGCCCCTATCCAGCAAACCGAATGGGATAGGGCGACGGCGAACTTGGCAAATTTCAAGAGGTACAACCCACCCGTGTTTGAGGGAGAGATGTCCGACCCTTGGGTCGTGGAAAAATGGGTGGATACCATGGGAAGGCTCTTCGAAGACCTGCTGATAGAGGAGCAGGAGCGGGTCCCCTTGGCGGTCAACTTTCTAGAGGGAAACGCCCGCATGTGGTGGAAGGCGGTGTTCTCGGACCCCTCGGAAGGCACCGCCCTCCCATCTTGGTCCTCGTTCCGAGGAAAATTGTTTGGGGCATTCTTATCCGACAGCATCAAACAGCAGATGGAAGACGACCTGGTGCACATCAAGCAAGGAAGTCGGACAGTTATGGGGTACCAACGGGCATTTGTGAGGTTGGTCAAATGCGTCCCCTCTATCATAAGGGACGAACTTCACAAGGCCCGTCTTTTTATGGATGGTTTACGGAGCGACGTCTTCAAGGTGGTGCAAGCGGCGGATTTGCGCACCTTCCAGGAGGTGGTCGATAGGGCCACCGTGGTGGAGCGCGGATTTATGTTTTCACAAGCCCGACGGGAGAGCTCGAAATACGGCGGGGATAAGAAACGAACTCGGTCCTATTTCGGTGAAGAGCGTACCAAGGGGAGCTGGCCCCTGAAACGCCCGAGATCACAACAAGGAGCCAAGAATGCGCCGACAGGAGGACAAAGGCTGGTGTACAAGTGTCACGCCCCGGGGTCGAAACTGCGACCCGGGCTCGCTAACAGATCCGCCATCTGTACGGAAACTGCCGTACAGACGAAGCGTCTAACCTGCAAAAGATAGAACTATAGCTATACAGATATCAGAGCGGGTAATAAAAGCTGTAATATAAAATCACACTACTAAAAGCTGAACATAAATACAAGTCTATCTTCCGAATACAAGATGATACAATTAGAAACAACCTATACAACATCTACAAATCCACAGGGGAGATAGCTAAAACTGGAAATAACACTACATGAACAACTCCCACAGTCAGGGATGGTACATCTACCTCACTCTAAAATAACAATGCTAGTAGGGAACTATCACGCGACTCCCTGTCCTCGGTCCGTCAAGCCAGCTCGGCAGGAACGGAAGAAAGCCTCAGCAACCTGTCACCGACAGAGGGTGTGAGAACTACATCCTACAGTAGTTCTCAGTGGGTACCGTCTCCAAGAACCACGGTCTGCCCACTAAGTCTACTAGAGGCATAAGATAACAGAAAGAAACTGAAATAATGAAAGAACAAGCTGGAAAAATATCTACAGCTATCATGCCTCTATCTACTATGCTCAACAAGAAAGAACACAGATGATGGTATGCATCCACTCAAAACTGACAGTAGGTCATAAGTACTATGCTCAACAGATAACCGACTATGACACATGATATGCATACTCTCTCAATAACACCCAATCTCAATGACTGTCCCACTTTGGACCAGTCAAGCAGCCTGCGCTCACCTACTGCCACTACGCCCAAACAGGACTTGGTCTTACGTAGGGTGTCCCTCAAGGACTATCTCAATCTCAAGCGAACTCTAGTGTATCAACTAGTCGCATCATCGCAGCCTCGTCAGGCTCGGTATCATCATCGCACCCGGGGCGTAGCTCGAGGGGAGCGACCCCAACGAACTCAAGTATCACAAGTATCTCATAACTGGCATGAAATGCCAGGCTCAGCAGGCTATAATCCACGATCAAACAGATCGGTATCTCGATGCTCAAAGCACAACTCGGTCGGAGAACCCTCCACGACTCAACCTCACAACACAACTCACTCAAGAAGGTACTACACAGCTGGGACCGCCGTCACTCCATACGGCTCCCACAACGACACCCCACTCATAGACGAGCAGAGCCGACTGACGCGGCAAGGTCCGAGAATCCCGATAGACCGGTGCCTAGAACCCCAATCAAACAAGAACAGACTCTAGGCTCAGCCTATCGAAGTTCTCGATCCTTTACCGTTCAGGGATTCGGCCCCTCTCGGTTAAAGTGGGCAACTATCTCAACTCAAACTCATAACTCACGGCTGGAGATGCTCCACAGCTAGAACTGCACAGAGTCCGAAAACCCCGGGAGTCTACTACCTACGACCCCAATCAAACAAGAACCGGCTATAGGTGTCGCCTCCCGTTGTTTTCGGCCCAAGACGAAATCAGCCCTTAGAACCCAGATCCCCCGCCCTGGCGGGTGAGGGAATTTAGTAAAAAGATGACCTTTATAAAGAAATATCATTTCTCCTCAACCCCCTTGGGGTGAGGGTAAAATTTACCCTTTTGAAAACTATCTTAAATTGAGAAAACCAGCTTTTATGGATTTTAGTTCTTGAGAAAATCAGTTGAAAACGAGTTTGTTTCCCGAACTCCCAAGGGTGACACCTTCGCCCAATCAAACAAGAACAAGCTCCGGCGACCCTTAGGAATACGGAAGGAAAACACTGGTTTACCAAAATCATGAGAGTTCAAAAGCATTCTGGGTTCAAGGTCCTGATACATACGTACCCCACGATCACAACGTGGTAGTGACGAGAAAACGATGCAACAACTAGAACCCGGGACCACCGTTTACTCTAAACGGTTCCCAAACCACCAACACTGGCCTAACACAGCCACCAGACCCCACTCAGCCCCCAGGCCCGAGTGAAACACCCATCCCACAAAACTCTGACCACTCGGCCCACTACCCGGGCGAGGAACCCTATGTCCAGAAGGAAATGCAGTGTGTGGAATGTCTAAAGCATAATAGAACCTAGCCCAGATTAAGGTTCTCTATTGGTCTGGTTGAATACATGCAACATATGACGGGGGTGCTAGTCAAGTTCCAAGAAACACTTAAACTAGCATGCAATCCTATCATAATAGAATTAGAAGGAAGTCCGTAGACTTGGAGAGAAAAACCAACCCACCTCTGATCGCCCCCAATTGCTTGTCGACACTTGCAATTGGGCTCAGCGGGCTTACCTTGCCTCCACGAGGTCCGCACGCAACCCGAAGTACGATGCCGGAACCCGCACGCAAAACGGAGTCACAAGGTCGCGTCCCAGTCAGATGCTAAAACTACACTGCAAACTGCCAGGAAAGAAGAAATCGCAAAATCAGTCAAAACGGTCGAAAACCAAGCATCCGGCGACGAAAAACAGCCTTCATTAGCGAAAAACAGCGCGCGGCGCGAAAACAGCCCTTCATCGGCGAAAAAAAAGGAAAAACAGCGCACGGCGCGAAAAAAAACAGCCTTCATCGGCGAAAAACAGCGCCGGCGCGGAAAACAGCCTTCATCGCGCGAAAA